>CACRXK020001836.1:42500-49189 GCA_902702795.2 Paramuricea clavata
AGCAGGTATCGTGGAAAAGGTCCCGGCCGCAGAAGACAACAAGAATCAAGAAGATGTGCATTATCTTCCGCATCATGGAGTTATCCGAAATGACAAAGTCACGACCAAGTTACGAGTGGTCTATGACGGTTCGGCAACGACAGCTGATCGAGAACATTCGCTTAATGACTGTTTGTCGACCGGACCTAATTATATTCCTCAGATTTTTGAAATGCTTGTAAAATTCAGAGCTAATCGTGTTGGATTGGTGGCTGATATCGAAAAAGCTTTTCCGATGGTAGGGATCAGCAACAAAGATCGCGATATGCTACGTTTTTTGTGGTTCAAGAACATTGAACATCATGACCCTGAACTAGTTCAATTACGATTTTGCCGATTAGTGTTTGGTTTGAGGCCGTCCCCAGCTATTCTAGGGGCGACTATTAATCATCATCTAGACACTTTGCAAGAGAACAATCCAGAAATGGTAGAACATTTACGAGAATCCCTGTATGTTGATGATCTGGTGTCGGGTGCGCAGAATGATGAAAAGGCATTCCAAATTTACGAAGAATCCAAAGAAATAATGTCAACCGGCGGATTCAACTTACGAAAGTGGCATTCAAATTCGAGTAGTTTGATGAATTCTATCAATGCCTTAGAGGATAAGGTCGTTTCAAGCTCTCCAGACAACCAACCTGGCGTTATCGAGGAGGATTTATCGTATGCGAAAGAATCAATAGCACAAGAATCTGCACCAGCAAATAAAACACAAATTAAAGTTCTGGGGAAAATTTGGGACACTGATACGAATATGTTGTTATTCAATTTCGAGGAATTAATCGAGTACGCTAAATCGTTACCACTTACCAATGACAAAACGTTCGTTTCTAAAGTGGTCCTCGAAGATTTTCGATCCATTAGGTTTCTTAACGCCATTCACAATTAAATTGAAAATGCTATTTCAAGAACTGTGTTTAGCTAAGACAAGCTGGGATGAGAAAGTGGACGAGAAGATGTGCGCAACAATTAACAATCTTAGATCAGAATATGTCGAGAAAATTCAAGCCATTCCCAATTATTGCATCGTTCAATAAAGCATTTGATCCCGATAGAAGTACGACAATCGCCAGACGATCAGAAAGTAGCAGAGCAAGGAGAAGATAAGCAAGTACTACCTCAATCAACACGGCCTCAAAGAGATGCTGCCATAACTGGACAACTTAGGCGGCTGAAACAATCAGGCGTTTTGTAAATAAAGAACAAGTATGACAATGACAATGATAAGTTATTCATATTAAATAGGGATTAGTTGACAACATATTTGTCAACCCTGGGGAGTGTGAGAAACATTTGATATTAAGGGAAAATTACGTCATGTCTTCACCGGAAGCGAACATGTTTGATTGACAGTTTGAGAGTTTTGTATAAAGCATGCGTTTTATGTATAATGTAAATAAGATAGGTTGAAGTTTAATACAAATCATAGCAAAACGAGCACGAAGTTTACGAAAGTTTATAATAAAAAGTGCAGCGCAAGATATTTTTTTCCCAATATATTTGGCGGCAGGATATTTTTTTTTGCCTCTCATAATAACGGCTTACAGTAACTTAAGGCTTTCATATAGCTATCATCAGAGACGTAGTAGGGGTTTTCAGTCAGAGGAGGCCGAGAACTGAATCCCAAGAGGGGCCAAGGAATTTTCACTGTGATTTTATATGGTTATGTTTTAATGTTCGCCACACTAAAGCGTGCAGGTTTACTTATAAAAAATGTATAACTGCACCAAAACCTAAAACATGCACGGATAGAGTAGTTTGACAAAGTATCAATGGCTGTGATCAAGGACGCCTTACCGTACATCCTTCCTACACTTACGCAAATTGTTAATTGTTCCCTGGAAACAGGTGTTTTCCCAACAGCCTGGAAGAAAGCAGAGGTTATCCCACTTCTGAAGGAAGGGGATTATGAAATTCCGAATAATAATCGGCCCGTGTCGTTGTTAGTGGCTGCATCTAAGATCTGTGAACGCGTGGTATTGAAACAGCTAACAGAGTATATGACAAAGAAGAAAAAATTTACTAAACATCAAAGTGGAAATAGGAAGTTACATTCAACCGAAACATTAAACATATTCATCTCAGGTTTAATTCTCCAGTCCATGGATCGTAGAGAAGTGACTGCTTTACTCTTACTGGACTTGTCTAAAGCTTTTGATAGCTTAGATCATTTCATTCTGCTAAGAAAACTTTCGAATATTGGAATCTCGAAGCCTGCGTTGTTTTGGTTTAAAAGCTATTTGACAGGCAGGTGCCAATCAGTACGTATTGCGTCAGTGTTGTCTGATGAATGTGAAATAACTCGCGGTGTTCCGCAGGGATCGATACTGGGTCCGGTGTTATTTAATATATATATATCAACGACTTGCCTGGTGTACCCAAGGAGTCCAATTTGGAGTCGTACGTGGATGACTCAAAAATATATTTAGCATTCTCAATCAGGGATGCCGAGTTGGCAGCTATGAAACTCACTGAAGACATGCGAAGAATTACCGCCTGGTGCTGTCTTAACAGTTTATTGGTGAATCCAGAAAAAACTAAGTTGCTTATATTAGGTACTAGGCAAATGTTAGAACAGGTACCTGAAAATTTTCAAATAACTATCCTTGGTGAGAATATTACTCCAGTTGCTGTTGCAAAGGATCTAGGGATGATATTGGACTCATGTTTGAGCTACGACGAACATATCGCAAGCGTTGTTTCATCTTGTATCGCTGGACTGGGCCAAATTAGCAGAGTTAAACATATCTTTGACAGAAAAACATTAATTCTTATTATAAATTCCCTGATTTTTAGCAAAATGTATTACTGCTCTGCTGTTTGGTCTAATACATCCCAAAGAAATATCGAGAAACTTCAAGCGGTCCAGAACTTTGCTGCACGTATTGTTACAGGAACAAGAAAATACGATCACGTGACTCCTGTTCTGCAACAACTGGGCTGGCTTCCAGTTAAATACATGTTAAAATTAAGAGAAGCCATTTTTGCTTTCAAATGCTTGAAGGGGTTGGCACCACTGTATTTGCGTGAGAAGTTCCATGTCAGGTCAGATGTTCATGGAGTTAACACAAGGCAAAAGAACATTTTGGATATACCAATGTACAGATCAGCTGCGGGTCAACGAACATTTCACTATAGGGTTGTGTCCTTGTGGAATTCTCTGCCTCAGTCTCTTAAAAACATTGATACTTTGACTCATTTTAAAGTAGAATACAAACGTATGTTATTAGAAGAATTTTTAACTGTAAGTGGTGTTTAACAGATTTATAGAATATTTTAGAACTATAGCCTATTTTATACCTTAGGTCAAAACACAAAATTCATTTTTAGATACTTTTATAGATATAGAATTTTATATTTGTAATTAGATCCTGAAAAGCCCAATTGGGAGTATCTAATATTGTATAATAATAATAATAATAATACTCGAAAATGGGGGGAGGGTACAGTATATGAATGACCTGTAACCTTGGGGGGTTCGGGGGCATGCTCCCCCGAGAAAATTTTAAAACTTGAACCTCGGAAATTTCCTGCGTTTTCAGCCATGGATTCGTCCACGACAACTTTGCTGTACTAAGCCTAAGGAACACTTACTGTCCTTTATTTTAAACAAGGGAAAATCACAAAATGAGCTTTGATTAATATGTAATAAAACAAGATTTCAATAATGCAATTTTTAACTGCCCTCCGAAAGAGATACAGATAGCTTGTTGGGGATCGGGTTGCATCCTCTTCAGAAATTTTTTAAAATCTAGACTCTCTAAACTGGCAGTTTCGCATTAAAATCATCGTATATACAGTACGTTCAACTTGCATCCTGTAGATGGGCCTTTGAAGCTTTAATAGTTTGGAGCTATGTTATCAAAAAACGCACACAGACTCAACCATCCAAAAATACTTTTTCTACCATGCATCCCTGTGATGTTATCCACTGTTCACCCCGAGTTCTTTTAAGCAAATGTGCCTGCTCAAAAATGCAAAATCTTGCAAGCCTGTGGACACAATACTGAAGTGAAGAGCATCAGTATAGTTACATGTAGAAATTTTTTTTTTGAGCGCTCTCTTTTGCATATTTTTTTTCTCGATTGTATGCTGCATGATTTTTTTTTCTTTCTCCTTGGGTTGCAGGAAATGTTTTTTCGAAATCTCCCCCCCCCCTCAAAAGTCAAATGGTCCGCCCCTTACGGACAATCTTTCTATGTTTACTTTTTTAATTCCTACAACATAATAACTCGTTCCTCTTTAACATGGTCAACGCAAACTGACAGGTCGGGCATATAATTAAGATGTCAAAAGTCTACGAGATGCTTTTACAAATACTGGTGATTTTGGTGATTTCGACAGCATTTACAGCCAGTAAGATAATTATTATTATAACATAGATTTTATTATCATCGCACATCGCGTGTATTCTTGTTGATAAGTTGTAGAGATATGTGGATTTTGATTTTTGAGAGGCAACATTCCCTAATCACTAATGTAGTGTTACTGAGCGTTTGATGGTGTATAAACACTTAGACTTTAATAAAATACAAAATAATGGAAACTCATTTTATTTTCGTTTTAATATCGAAACGTTGAAAGTAAAATGATGAGTTTTTTTGAGTTTCCGTTGACAGTAGAAATAAACAGTATAATTATGCAATGAGCCCATTTAGAACTGATAGGGCTATCCATGCAGTAATGGATGTATATCGATCTTACTAAACCTCGAGAAGACAGAGCTATCAAGTATAAAGATCATTAAAGGATGGATCTTACTAAACCAAGAGAAGATAGAACTATCCAGTATAAATAAAGTTAGTTTAACTTTAGGTTTCCTCCTGTATAGTGACACTGTATAAAGAATGGATCTTGCTATAAATAGCTAGAGGAAGAACAGTTTAGAACTGGCAGAGCTATTCAGTGCAAGAAAAGTTTATTGTAGGTTTCCTGAGCAGTAGTAAGAATGGACCTTATACTAAACCTAGAGGGGGGTCTATTATAGGGGGTTGGTCGCTCCGCAAACCGTCGTATTGTCTCCTTCACCGTGAATCGCCCATACTTTCTTCGTGAAAACCGTAACCGTCATTTTTCTTATACATGCAGTAAAAGTTTATCGGCCAGGGACGTCGCAACGATCGACGAGAGAACAAAAATGGCATATATATATATATATATATATATATATATATATATATATATATATATATATATATATATATATATATATATATATATATATATATATATATATATATATATTGGTTTCGTTGGTTATAAAAACTTTTGGTAAAGTGCTCAATGGAAAACCAGAGCATATTTAAATTAAGGTACAACAATCAACAAAATCCACTAGGCATCTTTATTACTAAATAGTTTCGTACCACAAAATGTGGCACTCTTCAGATAAATTGACCTAATGACTATAGACTAAAACTGTATACAAGTGGATGAGACTTTAAAACAAGTGGATGAGACTTTAAAAAACTTAATCCTATTTACAAACCACCCGATTTAATTAACATGTTATGTGATAAGCTGACAGGACGCGGAAAGATTAACACACCGCGGTATCGTGGTCACACTAGCGCTAGAATCGTGCTTACTTGAACGTAATCTACTTGAATCTGTCAACAGGTCAGCCTCCAAGCACGTTTGATTGTGTGACCGCGTAAAACACATAATCCGAGCTTGCTTGAAACTTGATACATTTTGCTTGAAACTACAAAAGTACCGCAGCAAGATTCAAGCACGGTAGGGACGGTGACTGAACTGTGCTAGAATACATATCTCAAGAGGATTTATGCAACGCGACCAATAAAAACGCTCCCTGTTTAAGTATCCATTAGAAATCCTGATAGGACCAAAAATTGCATTAACGCGCCAATTTCGAAACACAGACACACATATTGCAGGCAGTCGCACTATCTTTCGTATTCTAAAAAAATCAGAATGGATTCAACTCCGAACCGAAAGCAAAACAAAGAAAGTGCGATCCTACCAGGAGTTGGATCGCACTTTCTTTGTTTTGCTTTCGGCTAGGAATAACCCAAAACTCACGATCAACTCTTGGGTTGACCACTCTGGCGATCGAGATAAAAAGCAATGTTGTTGTCGTCTGAAGCATCTGCAAGCTTCGCATGTTTTGTTTCATTTGGTGAAGGAAAAGGTACATTCGTCGCCTTCTGCGATTAAGCGCTCTTCGTTTTTTAGCATCGAAACGCGAAAACGTTGATACATAAAATGAAATAAAAGTAAAGAATCTCTATCCATTTTAAGTCTATATATATTTATATAACGAAGAATTGCGTAATGTAAATTTAACAAAAACCATGCAAAGACACTTTATCTGTCATTACAATCTTAAGCAAGCATAAGTACTTTTTCAGTGTGACCGCGACGTGCTTGCTTAACATTCTAGCACTTGCTTGAATGACGTCACAAGCAAGCACGCTAATCCTTTGCTAATCTGCAAGCACAAAGCGCTAGTGTGACCGCGACCATAGTAAATGTCTAGCTTTTTAAATGTTACTTAATTAAAAGGAATTTTTTATTATGCCTACATGCAGACAACTTGTCATACTTGCAGGGTTTTCAATTGCATTTCGCGCTAAAAAATGTGAATAAGTTATTGCTATCAATTAACAGGGGGCTGAGTTGTCTAATCG
>CACRXK020001837.1:0-39530 GCA_902702795.2 Paramuricea clavata
CAACCCATGGAAAAGCTGGTATTTGGATATTAAACCAAATAAATTTATTTGGATACTAAACCAAATAATATTTGCAAAAGCTGGTATTTGGATATTAATGTTCAATAGAATAGAATAAGAAGGTTAAGGAACTCGATACAGACATAATAGACCTCGTTATCTATGTTTTTGTCTTGGTTTATGCAAGAAATGGTCGGTTCATCGTCGCGTGTGTATTGTATTTTCGGTTTTCATGTAACCATTGTGTAATATCACGACTGGGTAATTGACCACTTGCGTAATAGACTAAATTTTGATCTCAACAAAAATTTCATCACAGCTTGAAAGAGCATCACAAACCCTTTGGGGCATCAATTTCCCGTTTGTAATACAAAATGACTGAAAATTGCAAATTTCGCAGGGCTATATTATCCGCATTTTGCAACATTTCGCAACGAAACTTTGAAATTATATTACTAGTTTTGTAATGCTCTTTCAAGCTGTGATAATTTTTTTGTCTAGACTTGTTTAGATAAAAATTTAGTCTATTACGCAAATGGTCAATTAAACCAACATACTGCTATAGGTTGGTTGGGCGAAAAAAAAACAATTCACACGTCACGATGAACCGATCATTGTTTTGCATAAACCAAGACAATGATGTCAAACATAGATAATGATGTCTATTATATCTGCATCGAGTTCCCTAACATTATTATTCTAAGCCAGCGAATTAATTTATGTATCATACATACATTATACAGTAACAATGGGCTATTACGTATTCAGTTTACTCCGCAAGCCCGGCAAAGCAAGACAAACTTTTGCTAATTTCTCATCCATTTTTCATCAAAATTAAACCAAAATTTAATCAATTTGTTCTTGGGCAATATCCATCAGTCCCAAGAATTTTCACATTAATACGTTTGATATTACGCGAGTGACAGAGTGTAGTAAGTTACCATGGTTACAGACAAACACACAGACAGATACAGGGTGTATAAAAAAAAAGGAAATCCAACTTGATTATCCCATTTTAGGGTGTGGTGATAATCAGTCCAGATTCAAACCACGACATACGACATCAGCATACGGGATGTCACTTCCTCAACACAACACTACGTGTTTACTGGACTGGTTTCCATGACGACGAATCACACATTGCTGGATTCCGGGTCACTATTGGTCGAGCCCCACTGGGTGCGGACATCATACCGTATAAAGACTTAAAGATTGACTCGGAAGCTAAGTTTGAGTTAAGTCAGCAATATGGACTGTCTCGAGGTGACAAAATATTCGCAACAGTTGAGGCAACCAATCAAGCTGGGCTTATCACAAAAGTTTCGTCGCAACCTACAAGACTTCTATCCGATACAGACAACAACCTACTTAACCAGCAAGATTTTCTTTGTGTAAATCTTTGAGAGAAATAATAGCTTGACTAATCTATTGGTCGGTTTCACACTTGCAGTGAATGTTTAAGAACAACAGCAGTATAATGATTAACAATATTTATTTGCCGAAGCCGAGGTGATTATCGGAGAATATTCGCCGAGGCGAAGTCAAGGTGAATATTCACCGAGCCTGAGGGAAAGAATTGTTTCAGTATTTTTACAAAGTCTTTTGTGTTTTTTGGGACTGAATTTATTTTAAATAATTCCACTTAATCTTTTATCAGTAACTTCCACAAAACAGCTAGCCGCCATTTTGCAAATTTCGGTTTTGTTATATTCACCTGGAGGTGAATATAACAGCTTAATACATCATATTTGACCAATCAACTTGTAGGATTTGATATATTCACTTGTGCAAAAATACCAACCAACCAGTCATATTTAATCATAGGATTCAAACAGCCAATCAAATTTAACAAAAATGTGATATGGCAAATGGCAAAAACAAAAAATTTACATATGTCATGAATGATTTAAAATTAAGCAATTTTTTGGCACATAAAAACAAACTATAAATATGGATAGCTAAAGTAAACTATCAAAGAATTGGAAATTTTCAAAATTCACAAATAGGAACAGGCAAATTAAGAACATAATCATCTATCAAATACGGTCAAAACGCCGACAAAAGCAAATTTAAATCAGGGAAAACAAAGGTAAATTCGCCTATCGTACTTCCAGTTTTAAATGCCCAAAACTGCACCAAAACGCTTCCAAATCACTCGTAAAACCTACAATATCTTTATACTTACTTGTGTTGTCTCTTATTCTTTATAAATGTCTTCATTTCTTTAACAATTTAGTTTTTTGAACGTATAAAACAATGTATTATAAAACATAATTACAAAAGTAGAAAACCTCATCTTGTTCGCTTATTGTTGCTATGCTACAGCATTCAGGGAGGTACCGGAGGTGTGTCTTTTGCAAACAAAAACGTTTCCGGTTTACAAAAATGTTTAAGATTTCAAAATGAATATATTTAATAACGTGGAAATTGAACTTCGTGTCGTGCAATTTTGGATTGAAATCAAACTTGTGATTACAAATCGCACTCCCGCTTCGCGGTCATGCCATTTTGTAATCACGCGTTTGATTTCAATCCAAATTGCACTCCACTCAGTTCAATTACCATTATTAATTTTATATTTTTGGTGTACTGTATAATATCAGAAATTTTATAGACTTAAGGCATTACCTTGATCATTACACAGAACACAACGTATTTTAGTCCCTTTTCACTCATATCTCTGCAGTAGTAAGCTTTTTAAAAGCAATCTTTGCTGTGTTGTTTTCAAAATTAGCGGCTATTAAAATCCGCTAAATGAAGCCTATTAAATCCTTCGCCATGTTGAATTTTATCTGTGCCATAATCCTGCTTACATAAAGTATATCACCACTGATCTCAAAGTCATTGAAATGAATATAACTGGAACGCTATCTTCGGATGAACTTCCTAGTCTTCCTAGGACTTCAAGAAATTTGAAGAAAAAGATATACAAGGCTGTTCTATTGATTCCCATGTTTTTTAAATATCTACAAATGGAAAATTTAAATCACCAACTTCTCTGGTGTCCCTTTCAACTAAAGTTTTTCTAGTCAAATATGGGTTTCACAAAGTACTTCCGTAGAAAACCTGGTTCCATAACCTGCAGTTATCACACAGAGAATTTTTTTATCATTTCACGTACTAAGAGAGAGAAAATTTCTTAACATTTTATATACTAGTTTTAAATTTGGCGCAAATAAATGGACTTGAAATATTAGTTTAATTTGCTTGGGCCAAAAAGCACACCTGGGTTTTCTATTTTTTGTTGACTAAAACTCGGGTAGGCCAGATCGAGTTTAAACTATCACGAACTAGGTTATGTAGCAACGAAAACATTTTTAGGGAAGGTTCATTGTTTCCATAAATATGAACCTTCCCTAAAAATGTTTTCGAGGGCGGAGTGTTTTCACAACATTTCGAGTTTTCCCAATTTCCACGATGCCCACTATAAGACCGGTATATATTATATATTTTCCCAATGCCCACTATAAGACCGGTATATATTGCTGTTTTTTGTCTTATTACTCGTAATTGCGTAATAAGTGTACAAGTTGCACGGGCTTCTACAGTGTCGTAGTTTTAACGCGTGCCTACGTGATTTTCAAAGCAGAGTAACGCTCGACTTCTCCGTTCCATATTTGTGTAATTGTTCTTTTGCAAAATCTTCGCCAATTCTTTGCAAAATGTTTGCAAAATTAAATCTTCGACAGTTAGACATGTGTTTCACAGAAATGATACCTGTCTATATGGTTACTATTACCAAAATTATTGTGAGAATTAGCACTTTCCGAGCTTGTAATTTTCAAATCTTTACTTCATCTCATGACTTTTCTCAGTAACAAACAAGCTTCCTTACTCATACGTATTTAATTATTGAGCACTATTGTGTCATATACTGTATATTTGTTTCGCTATCTTATTATAACTATATACGTGGCTAACCTTAAAAATTAATGAATGACCTTTGTTTTTTTCTATCAATAATTTATATATTTACCATTACACCAAATTACTCATATATGTTTAAATACCACTTTCAAAGGGTTGTCAATATATAGCTTACAATTGGAATAATCTAAAATTTTAATAGGACTTTAGCAATGGCGTTGTTGATGCTATTCTTCTATATGCGGACATTTTTTGTACATTTGTTGCATAATTGATCAATGTGGTGGATCTTGTCCTGAGTTAATTTCTCCTCGAGTAAACGATGTTTCAGCGGTCTCTTCCGGTGGTTTCCGAACGCCATCTACTCGACTAACACTATAACGAAAACAGAAAATAACAATTAGGTTTCTAACGCAATTACCAAGTACACGTAAAAACGCACAAGTTGTTACAGGTCTGCAAACAAGTTGTTACAAATCTGTTCACAAGCTGTCGACAAGTTGTGTTCGCACTGCTTGTTCCCAGTTGTTGTAACAAGTTTGAAACAAGCTGTTAACAACTTGTAACAAGCTTGATGGCATTATCAGACTCTTGTTACAAGGTTGTTCTAGCAAGTCTGATACAGTCATGATACAACAAGAATGTTACAAGATTGACGACACAAGTTTGTAACAATACTGTTATATCATGACTGTATCGGACTTGTCGGAACAACCTTGCAATAAATCTGATAATATCAACAAGGTTGTTGCAACTGTTAACAAGTTGTTCCATACTTGTTGGAGGAAAAGTTGGGACAAGCAGTGCGAACACAACTTGTTGATGGCTTGTTGGCAGACTTGCAACAAGATGTGAGATTTTTACGTGCATAGTTTGTCTGTTACAGACATAAAAACGCACAAGTTATAACAAATCTGCAGCGGTCTTGTAGCAATACTGTTCCAACAACTTGTCAACAGGATGTGTTCGCACTGCTTGTTCCCAGCTTGTTGATAAGTTGTCAACGGCTTGTTGGCAACTCGCTACAAGGTTGTTAAGCTCAACAGACTTGTTACAATTCTGCCAACAACTGTCATCGTCCTTCAATTCAACAACTTGTAAAAAAGTTGTGAGTGACAACCTTGTGGCAACTTGACAAACTAACAACATTGTTACAACTTGTTGACAACCTCGCTACAAGCTTGTTGCGTACACACTTAGTTGACAAGTTGTGAAATTTTTACGTGTGTACGTGCCCGCTACAACATATGTGTTATGTACTATTAAAAACATGAGCAGCAGTGTTTTATCAGATATAAAGATACGAGGCGAAGAAGAGTATCTTTAGGTCTGATAAAACACGCATTGCGAATGTTTTAAATTGCTTCAAAAACGATCGATCTAGCAAGTTCATTGGCGAAGTAATTTTCAAAAAATACGTTGTGTAAGTCGAGAAAATCAAAGTTAAAGTTTATGTAAATCAAGGGAAATCTCTATCACATGTAAAGATACGAAACCCTCATGATTTTCTTTGTGTTTTCCTCATGAATTATTGAGTTTTTGAAATGCTAGGCACAACTGGTTATAAAAGGTATAGTACTTACGCTTGGCCGTATGTTGGGTTGTCTGAACGCCTGAAAGATAGCTGCTCATTTTTTGAACTGTAAGGAAAGAGACACTGGTTAAGGTAAAATATCTTCACTTTCATATTATATATTTATTGAATTATAATCAAGAATACAAGGTAGGTGTTGCTGGTGGCCAAGGGTAGTCAGCGATCTAGCCATGTACGCCAAATGACCGCAATGGCAAACACGAGGCAAAACACTGGCAAACATTTGCACCAAAACTGGCAAACAGCTATGGCAAAACAACAAAAAAACGTAATAATAAGGCTACCACCACCACCACTATCATCACCACCACTATCATCACCACCAGCAAAATCACCAGCACCATCATTATCAACATCACCATCACCACCATCATCACAACTATCATTATCACCATCATCGCCAGCATCATCTCAACCATCACCACCAACAGTACCAACAGCACCATCAACATTACCACAATCTTACCTTCGACGTTTGCGAACAAAAATACACGCCGCAATTATGCCCAAGATCACCAGTACACCAGCTACACAGACAGGTATAATAATCTTCAGAATAACTTTACTATCTTCCGTCTTCTTAACTTTAGCTGGAAAGACGACTTTCAAACTGGTTACGTTTCCCAACATGGCACCACCAGACATTTTCAAAAATTTCACATTCAAAACAGTTTCGCTCATTTCAGAAGGCATGGCGCCGAATTCCAAATGAATGGATGAATTCCATTGGCCCTCGATAAACATCAGCTCACCGCTCGTTGGGGAAACGGTAAATGGGATCTTCGCGTTTGATTGGCTGGTGGCTATCCACGTGGCATTAATGGTTCCAGTAGAGCCCTTGCGTCTAACTACGTCAAAAATCATTTCGTTGCCATATCGTTCTGGATGGTAAATGATGCTGTTGTCTTCTTCAAATATGGCGTGTGGAGGTGCCCGGGTCGACGAATCTGAAACAATTCGACCGATTAAGCTTGTCAACATATTCTCTAGGACTATATTATAAAGTTTAGAGGCGCAGTGCAGGTAGTATTCTACAACGAGCTGTCGTGGTTTGTATCTGAACTGTCTGAAAAAGATATCTCAAATGTGGTGGTCCAGTGTAGGTAGTATTCTACAATAGGCTGTCGTGGTTTGTGTCTGAACTACCTGAAAAAGATATCTCAAACGTGGTGGTCCAGTGTAGGTAGTATTCTACAATAAGCTGTCGAGGTTTGTGTCTGAACTACCTGAAAAAGATGTCTCAAACGTGGTGGTCCATTGTAGGTAGTATTCTACAATAAGCTGTCGAGGTTTGTGTCTGAACTACCTGAAAAAGATCTCTCAAACGTGGTGGTCCAGTGTCGGTAGTATTAATACTACAATAATTTGTTTTCGTTTGTGTCTGAATTACCGGAAAATTTATACTAACTATACAATATGCATTGCTTTCAACATACCATTTGTTTCTTTGTTGAATTCTATGATTCCATTTTCTGCCTTAAACGTCCAGAACAATGCAAACTGTGTCAAGTGACATACTTTCACTTTGAGAAGTTTTGCAGCGTGATCAACAAACGTCCATGGCTCTGGGCAAGTTTTGGCCGCATCAAACCTGCGAAATTAACAACGATACTTGAATTTCGGAACACCTTATATTAAGGCTTTGTGGCTATAAAGAGTCCACCTTGTCGAAACCTTGTGAACAGATTTGTAACAACTTGTTTGCAGACCTGTAACAACTTACAACAACCCCTAGAGAAGTCCAGCACCACCCTAAAAAAATCTCTGCTTGACCATACATTTTCGAATGGCTATTAACGAAACTTCTACTGTTAGCGCGTGTCGATTTCTTGAAACGTTTTGATATATTTGTGAGCTCACGAGAAAATACTCAAAATGCTTTGGTTAAATATCATGGTTACATATGTAAATAAGTCGAGGTTGTTATACAGACATACTTTCAAATATACCGTGCTTTAACTAGAAAATTTACTGTGCTGTGATACAGCAACTGTCCAGTCACGCATACGTGATAAAAGCCGATATAAACTTTATAAACAAAAGATAAATGTAAAACGTAACAGAACGGCGAACATGCAGATTCGGACATCTCAAATAATGGTAATGTTGGGATAGTAGCGTTGCAGACTGCAGAGGGAAGTGAACAGTACACGCGTAAAAACTCACATCTTGTAGCAAGTCTGCCAACAAGCCGTCAACAAGTTGTGTTCGCACTGCTTGTCCCAATTTGTCAACAAGTTTGGAACAAGCTGTTAACAATTTGCAAAAACCTTGTTGATATTATCAGACTGGTTACAAGGTTATTCCAACATGTCCGATACAGTCATGATATAACAATATTGTTACAACCTTGTGTCGTCAACCTTGTATCATTCTTGTTCGTCATGACTGTATCAGACTTGTTAGAACAACCTTATGACAAACCTGATAATGCCATCAAGCTTGTTACAAGTTGTTAACAGCTTGTTTCAAACTTGTTACAACAACTGGGAACAAGCAGTGCGAAGGCAACTTGTTGACAGCTTGTGAACAGATTTGTAACAACTTATTTGCAGACTTGTAACAACTTGTGCGTTTTTACGTGTGCAAGTCTCCTCATGTACCACCCCATAGAAAACCTGCAACCCATCAACATTCACTTACCAAGTTTGATTCTTAGTATCCCAGAGTAGAAGCACAGGATCAATATCTTCGTTTGTGACTTCACCACTGACCGTTTTCTTGTTTCCTTTCAACATTTGATCCACATCATAAAACAACGAGATAGTTATTGGCTTCTTGAAATGATATTTGTCTTGCAACGTGTTGTTTTCTGGTTCGTAAGCTTTGATTTGGAAACTATAGTTGCCCAGTTTGAAATGCTGAGAAAACAACAAACGTAATATATAAAAAACGAGATATACAGGGTGTATAAAAAAAAGTTAATCCAACTTTATTTTATTTATTTTATCTTACAAGTTTGCCATTGCAATAGAGCTATAGAGTACCATATTAAGTTACAAATGACAGGAATTTCCACACAGAGATAGTTCTCCAATAACGGGGTTCCAAAAAACAACTTACAATATATAACTAATTATTTAAAAATTTAAGCAAACAAAACTATTAAACACAAAAACAAGAAGACAAAGCAAACGTATTGACGAACAAACGAACAAAAAACTGCATTTAGCAACATATTCGAGTTGATAAGTTCATTAGTGGGCGAGTGGTGTGACATTTAATACACACAGACTTAACTGTTCTTGGATCTGCAGGATCATAAATTTGATGGGTTAATTCTACGTAATATTTCGTTATTATGATGTAGGGCTTATGAAGCCGCGGGAAGCGTGTAACTTCCTCACATTAGCAGCACTGATTAAAAGCTGTTTTGAAAAGAAACGTTTTACTTTGACATGTCTCGCGTGTTAATTATCACGTCTATAGGTTTTCTGTTTTCGTATTTATAAAGATCAGGATTTTAGCTGTCAAATGACATCTTTATGGAATCATTGCGATCAAAAATGACTATAAATACGATCTATTTAAAGTGGTCGGTTTAAATTGCATTTTTCCACCTTTAGGATTTAAATGTTCTATAACCTACCAACTGTATACAGTAAAACTCCGCATATAAGAAGCTAGATTTTTCCAAGTTAGCCTAATCAGGTTCTTATGTACATGGTGCTTACCCATAGAAATAATAGATTATCTATTATTTCTATGTGCTTACCACGAAATTGGGCTGAACAGGTTCTTAAATAGGTTCTCTATTTTCTTAAGTTCTCATTTTCGGTAGGTGTGGTAGATAATTTATATAAATTATGCACAAATTATCTAACAGTCCATGATGCTGGAAAAATTTGCTTACAGTCACTAGTAATTGAGATTGTCGTGTAGTATTTTCACTGAAAAAATATAATTATTTGTTGTTGTGTCCATATCAACATGTTATTTATCTAAATGACATTTTCAGGGTTGTGGGTTATTTTCATTACTTTGTGAAGAGCTCATTTTCTTTCATTTATAAATTTTTTGTTTTGACACTAATTGATCAAATAAGAACCTACTTTGAAATTCTAATTTATTTACTTCTTATTTTAAGGGTGTCTAAAATTTTTTTTCGCCTGATAGATTCTTAAATTCTAAGTTCTTATATGCGGGGAATGGTATCCCGGCCAGAGTTCAAATTACATCCCCCTACCTTGGGTGGTTTAACAACTTCAGGATCAACGACTGTCGTGTTATCATCAGTGCCATTTTTCATCTCTTTTTCACCAAGGCTATAAACCTGAAACTTCACCTCATCTTCGACAGCTCCGACAGGAACATCTAAAGTCCCGAACGTATTCCCGATACCAGAACCTTTTTCCATCGTTTCATTCGAGTTCACATTCACTGTATCGAAGAAGAACGATCCCGAATCGTTTTTCGCGAAGACAAACTCCGTTTTTCCAACGACGATGCCATTCGATGTCATTGGTTCAGATTCAAGACCCGCGCCATTGATGGCCTTTACGGTGACATAATATTTACGGCCTTTCACCAGGACTCCGTGTTTGAACTTCGCGTAATACGCTTTAGCGTTGCCGATCTCTTGAAATTCCCAGACGTCGTCAAGGCCTGGAGACGATCCCCAGCCAATCTCGTACGAAACTACTCCGCTCTCGGGATCATCTGCCGCCCAGTTGCCGAATATGATATTTGTGAATACCTAAAAGAGGGCAAAAGATGAATTTTAAACCTTTAACATCACACATACAAACCAATTAAAGATAACAGTTTGCTAACTGTTCTCCGTAGAGGTCCGGTAAGGGTATTTCTTATTGATCCAGTGTTACTACCGGCGGAAACCTAAACCAACTAACTTTATTTATGATGGATAGTTCTTTCAGTTCAAAACTGTTCTTCCTAGAGGTCCAGTAATGATCATCTCTTATTGATCCAGTGTTATACTACAGGAGGAAATCTGAACTAAAGTAACTTTATTTATAATGGATACCTCTATCAGTTCTAAAATGTTCTCCCTAGAGGTCCGGTAAGGATCATCTCCTATTTCCCCAGTGTTACTACAGGAGGAAACCTAAACTAAACTAACTTTATTTATACTGGATAACTCTATCAGTTCAATCTAAACTGCTCCACTTACGGAACCAGTAAGGGCCATCTCTTATCTGCCGAGTGTTAGGCCTACTACAAGAGGAAAAATAAACTCAACTCAAAGAACTGGAACTGAATTTTATTTGTCACTGGAAGAAAGACTTAAAAACTACCGGCTTAAACTAAACATTTTCTTCTTGTGCTGATAAAGACTTCAAAATAGGAGTTGACACTTAAACAATAAAATATATAGAAGAAAGCTAACCTGAAAATCAATATCAGGTCCAATGAGGCCATCTCTGACATAGTGTATTACAGGTGGTGTCGTATCGATCGAAACACCATCACTGGACCTCGCTGTACATAACCCAGCATAATTACACGCCAACACTGTCACATAGTATGTATCATTATGCTGTAACGACAGTCCTGTCAGAGTCCTATTAAGGTGGCTCGTTGCATTCTCACAGCCCATGATATCATCTCGAAGTGGCCTGGATCCAATACACCAGAATATATGTTCAATATCGCTTTCATTGTCACGGAAATCGATCCAACGCGCACTAATGGATGCGGTATTGTTAGTAAAATCTATATCGGTGTCGGAAAGGCTACGACTCGAACACTGATGTTCAGAACTCAGAGTCGTATTCGCCGAGCAGTTTCGGTTTTCGTCGCTACCTAGGCCGTCATAGACTAATCCCGGTTCGGGCGAGGTGTTGTCGAGAGAGAACGGAAAGCTATCGGAGATTGTCGTGAGTCCCGAAGCCGACTTTTGGGTGATCCTAATGAAGTAACTCTGCTCCGAACCTGGTAGGTAGAATTCATCTTCTCCAAAGCTTGGCGCAGATTCGGTGACTGTAAGGTTGTAAGCATTCTGCATTATCGTTCGGTTGTCGTTCACCCCACAAGGATATTTATCACAATGTGAAACCCGGAAATCTAGCAGATCGGAATTTTCCAAACAGATACTTCGGCTGCAGTTCACGCATTGCTCCTCGAACCCGGGGTATGCCTCTTCCCCCACCCCACACGGTACACACGCCACGCGTTCCCTGTGTCCAAACTCAAACACTTTTCTACGAACGAAATTCCGTGGGCAAAATGAGGTCAGATATACGCGGCCGGTCCCCGAATCTACATAATCGGTCGGCCACGTGTGCAGACCAGGCGTCCCAATAACCAGGTGCTGGTCAGCAATAGACACTGATGCTCCTAGTTGACCATTATCAAACCGTCGTCCATATTTAGTTACCACTCTACCAAGTTGCGAGCAGCCAATGTCGGGTTCATAAAGCACCAACTCGCTGCCATCTCGACCATCGGACATGATTCCAACAGCAGCAACGGTCGGGCTTCCTTCCAGTACATCAAAATTGCCAGTTAACTGAAGAAATACTGAGAAATCATAGTGGCCTCGCTGTATCGATTTACTTGGTTGGTGTAAGCCAAAAACTATCAGAGTTCTCTTCGGAACAGATAGAACAAATAGATCATCGTTCTTGGTCAAATACACATTGCTTGCGTGTGGAATGACATCGTAGAATATCTCAGTAAGGAGTGTGTTATTTTTCCAATAATTTTCCGATACGTTCGAATAGGCATAGATATTGAGTCCAACTACAAACAGGAAATTCTTATTCATAGTTATAATCTTGCCAAACGATTGGTCTTTTTCTTCGGATCCCAAAACTTGGTGCAACTTCCACCTATTAGAATCATTTCTAAAAATAGCAACAACGCCGTAGCCCTCTACTGGATGCTTACCGCTGACCGCGATCATTTCAGCGCCATCGTACGCAAACCCTTCTCCGACGCTTTCCGAAGAAGACCACCGGTCATCGTTCGTACAGTGTTCGACGGCTTCCGTACTCGTGTGATTACAACTGGTAATGGCCAAAATCTGTGTGGTTTGGGCCAGATTTTCTGCATCTATTTTATATAACAGGAATTTTCCGTCACCCGATACCAAAACGGTATCATTCATTCCTTTAACCTTAACAAAACTGTTATTCATCGTCGAATTAAAAGTAACTAATGTTATAGGCGTGTTTTTGTACGACCTTGTCGAAAATACGTATGCAGAATCCTGAGATGAAGCGACTATCAAGTCATTTTTTAAAACACTTACAGACACACCGAATACATGAGTTTCCTGAACTGGCTTAATCTGTTGATCAGTGTAAACTGTGCGCGGATCCCTGTTATTCTTTTCACAGCAAACGTCGGAGTCATCGTGTATATGAGAATGGTCAAAAATATCTTTGATATCAATGGTTGTATTTCGGGTTTCATTCGCGCCTGATGTGACTCGGTACACGCTGGCTTGATACGTTATTTCCATATGTTGTTTATCTACTTCATTTGCTTGAAGATCCTCGGGGTTCACCTCGACGAGCACGCTAAATGGATCTGGAATGAAATATGTCTCCTCAACCATATTTCTGGATAAAGGTGGCAGCCCTACGTATTCTTTCCAGCGCTCCTGTTCTGTGCCAACAAATGTATCCGTTGCGTTTACCTGGGGGATAAAAGATAACATCACATGAACAATTTGCAGATTTTACACAATTACATTATATTCAACCGCCTATGAAGCACTTCTAAGCTGGATTACGCGTGTGAACTCTCGCAACTTGTCAACAACATGTGTTCGCTACAGGCTTGTAGCAAGCTTGTCAACAAGTTGTAATCTGTGGAACAACTTGTAACAAGTCTGTTGAGCTCAGCAACCTTGTCGCCAGTTGCTAACAAGCGGTTGACAACTTATCAACAAGCTGGGAACAAGCAGTGCGAACACATCCCATTGACAAGTTGTTGGAACAGCAATGCCACAAGTTTGCTGCAGAAAACTGTGACAGAGATCTATAACATGATAATGATGATGATAACGATGGTGATAATGATGGTGATGACGGTGGTGGTGATAAATGTGGTGATGGTAAGGATGATGGTGGTCATGGAGATGATGATGGTGGTGATGATTATTACCTGTATATCAGGGGGTGCGTCTGGCACAATCACAACTCCATCTCCAACTGAATCTCGACAGAGTCCAACCTTGTCACAGCGTCTAACGACGGGTCGATACTTCGTGTATGGCTTTATCCTATCACCACTAAACCGAATGTGCGTCTTTCCTCGTGGAATGTCCACGAATTCAAAAGCAAACGGTTCTCCCCGCCATTTTTGAAGCAGAGACTCGGTTACATTTAGGTTTTCTTTCGGCTCGGTTAGCGCAGCCTGGATACTAGAGTATGACAACACGTTGCTTGGCGACGACCACGTGACTATAATCGCTTCAGTGTCGGTCTGGTAGTCTATATCAGTCCGAGTATCATTCAAATCCTTTACTTCGACCACATTGAGTTTAGGCGGGAAAGTTTTTATTGGGTTGCACAAGCTTGATTGAAGCAATGCAGTGTTTCCTACGCCGTTTGAAATACGAACCACTGCCTGGATACTTGTTAAAGTCGAAAGAGAATGAATAACAGCAGATTTTGTTTGTAGATTTGTTGGTACTGCCTCCCAAGGCTGTATATTGCACATATTGTCAACACTTTCAATACACCACTCAATTTTGGCTATGCCTGATTCTTTGTCTTCATGTTTCAACCAGGAAGCTTTGACCAAGCCACTACTGCAGGAAATTTTTATAGGAACTTGAGTTTTCGTTTCTAAAAGAACAAAGGTTAAGAAGCAATATGTCAGACCAATCTATGTTGGTTTGTTTGTTGGTTTGTTTGTTTGTTTCTATGTTTTTGTCATGTTTGTTTTGTGGCGTTTTCGGACATGATCCGACGCTGATTAAAGCTGTAGAGTATAGTAGGAGAATACGGGGCTATTTATATGAGCATTCGGTCGATAAGAGATGACTCTTACTGAGCATCTAGGAAGAACAGTTTAGAACTGAAAGAACTATCCAGTATAAATAAAGTTAGTTTAGGTTTCCTCCTGTTGTAACACTGGATCAATAAGAGACGATTCTTACTGGACCTCTAAGAAGAACAGTTTAGAACAGATGAAGCTGTCCAACATAAATAAAGTTAGTTTAGTTGAGGTTTCCTCTAGCAGTAAGGAGAACAGTTTAGAACTGACAGAGCTATCCAGTACAAATACAATTATTTTAGTTTTACCTGATGTTGTGGTATTACAAGATCCAATAGAGGCTGCACTACAAATCTCGTCTAAATTCGATGAAATTCCACTCATCTTTTTCACTGGTTGTGGCGGAGTGACATCAATCTTTATTTCATCTGAAGTCACTTGCGTCGACAGTCCCGCGTTGTTGGTCGCTCTTACTGTGACGTAATATGTTTCCTGATGACGTAATTTGAGCTCAGTGAAATTGTGAGTAGTGTCCAGTCCAACCGAGCGAAAGTCAATCTCATTGCATTCCTCCTGAGTTGTCCCAAGGCATACTTCATATTGAGATATATCTGATTCTGGGTCCTTGAATTTCTCCCATCTGAAGAAAATAATATGATATAGTATAAGATTAAGAGGCAATTTATTTTTTCTTTGTCGCGTATTTGCAATGAAAAGTGTTTAAAACCCAAAACTTTTTTGGCGTTCCTCTCAAAATCACTTTGTTTTAGCTTTATTTTGGAGTTTACATAGTTAGCAACCTTTTATACATATCTGGCGGTTGAGAAACACAAAATAAGAGTTAAATATTGTCAATTTAATTAAATATAATTATCATTGATGCTGTAAAATTGACGCCATATTTATACAGCAATATAAGCAAAACATACTGAACTTCAGACATCATTTTTTCTTTGGCGGACCATCTAAAATCTCTTCATTTTAGCATTACTCTACAGACAAAACACTAAACACACTTTTTATGTTTGTTTACCGCTCAAGAAGCGTACCAAAAATTTAAAAAATTGAATATAGTCATACCCAAGTGGAAAAGTATGTTGATTAGTTTTGAGCGCGTGTTAAAGAAACAGTATATGAATTTTCCCACATTATTGGCTGGTTTCACTAATGTGACAGTGCAGCAAATGTGTTTTATACATCAAAAAAGGAAAGTTACCATACCTAGCTGAAATTTGCTGGATATCGAAATTGCTTGGTGATGGGCTGACAATTACGACTCGTCCTGAGACTGGTGCCGTTGCGTCCACTGTAAATCCATCTGAAATCGCCTGCTGACGCAAACCAACCATATTGGTAGCACGAACTATTATCACATACTCTAGACCACTTTGTAACTCCGTGCCTAAAGAAAAGGTTAATGAAAATAATTAAGATTTACCTTCTCACTCTGAAACCAGCTGCAAGCCTTAAAATATCGTTCGGTCAACGGACATTGTCCGACCCATTCGTGAAATTGTCCACCGTAGAGAGGAAACCATGCACTGGACATTATGTCCGAGCTAAGTGAAACTGAGGTTTATTGTTTCTCCGACCCGAGAGAATTGGTGTCCGACCTAACTGTAACTTTGTCCAACGTCAATCAAAATGTACCCTAGTCCAGGACTATATATAGAGGCTCGTATGTTAAATGGAGATAAAAAATTAACTGGAAATGTGTAATCAAATCAAGTGCGGGGTTTTTACAGTGGGGTTCGGAAATTCATTGCCAAGATTCAAATGACTTTTCCAAATTTTGCTGATATTAATTTGTGTGTGCATTCATACTTATTTCCAAGCCAAACTGAACTCAAAGACCGGCGGACATCATAACACATATGTCCGCCCGAAACTCAAAGTCATCGACCATTTTCTCAGACGGTTCTCTGACCGATATTTTAAGGCCTGCTCTACCACACGCCAATATTTGAACCAAGAACAAGCAAATTAAACCAACCTGACAAGCTTATATTCGTCTGCAGTCCAGTGTCTGAAAACGCCGTTGGACAAGCGGTTATATTTTCTTTCTCACATAAGGCAAACTGGTAAGATTTTATACCACTTTCACCATCTTCAAATTCTGACCATCGAGCATAAACTGTATCACCACCCTTGAGGTAATCAATATCACCATCTTGACCATCAATAACCATCCCAGCACTTGGTGGTGTGTAATCAACTGTAACACCATCAGATACCATAATACTGGTCAAACCTGCACCATTGGTTGCTTTGAGTGTGACGTAATACCTATCCCCGTTTTTGATTGGCTGGTTAAGGTATGTCGATATTTTACTCGCACAAACATCTAATGAGGTACTGACTTTGAGGTCACATGATCGAGGCCAGGACCCGATACACCATGTAAGGGTGACGACGTCACTTTCAGGGTCTTCAACGTTGAACCACGTGGCAGACACGTGCCTACGGCTTCGCTGGTAGTCAATGTCTTTTGATTCCTTGAAACCGTCCAGAACCTTACTAAGAGGTGGAGCTGTAATAAAATCAAGCATGTTATATGCGTGCAAAATGTTTATCAAGTCTATGGAGTATTCTACAATAAGCGCCGTGGTTTGTGTCTGAAATTACACACACAAAAATCTCACATCTTGTAGCAAGTCTGCCAACAGGTCGTCAACAAGTTGTGTTCGCACTGCTTGTCCCAAGTTGTCAACATGTTTGGACCAAGCTGTTGACAACTTGTAATAACCTTGTTGATATTGTCAGACTTGTTGCAAGGTTGTTCCAACAAATCCGATACAGTCATGATATAAAAATATTGTTACAACCTTGTGTCGTCAACCTTGTAACATTCTTGTTATAGCATGACTGTATCAGACTTGTTAGAACAACCTTGTAACAAGTCTGATAATGCAATCAAACTTGTTACAAGTTGTTAGCAGCTTGTTCCAAACTTGTTACAACAACTAGGAATAAGCAATCCGAACACAACTTGTCGACAGCTTGTGAACATATTTGTAACAACTTGTTTGCAGACCTGTAACAACTTGCGCGTTTTTACGTGTATACGTAAAAAAATACAAGTCAGTAGCGTACCTGTCGTGTCCACAGAAATTGGTTGTGAGGCTGTAAAATTCGTAGATAAGCCAGCATTGTTTCCACACTTTATAGACACAAAATATTCCTCATCGTGGACCAAACTCAGGTTATACCAAGTGTAGCTTGACGCATTTCCAACAGAAACCAATCCAGTTACATCACACAACGTAGGTTCTGTCCCAATACATAATGAATAACCAGAGACCCCAGTTTCCGGGTCAATGAAACCGTGCCAGCGGGCCAGGATTGCAGACGAGACAAAATTGTATTCATCTCCCAAAGGATTCAATGCAGTTATCTCCCCAACATCCGGCTCCGTCGTATCGATGATAAACTTTGGAGAATCTGCTGTTGAGCTGAGATCAACTTGGTTTGTTGCAGTAATTCTTACGATATAACTCTGGCCTTCTGTAATAGGTGGTTCTTCGATACATATGAATGTTCTATTGTTGAGGTCGCGAGATGAGATAGGACAGTTATGTTTATCGTGTTCCAAACATAATGAAAAATGATAGTCAATGATTCGAGTCTCGCTGTCAGTGAATGTGTTCCATGAAGCACAAATGGAGCTCTTGCGTGTCAGGTATATCGTGTCACCTAACACTGTATTTGGTGATGTGATGTCAACCTGGAAAGACAAATTATACCCTTGAGAAGAGAACGCCCCGGGAACTTTTCGATACCTTGATCGAAAATCTCGATGGTAGCTGAAACGTATCGGGCTTGGTTTTTTTGGACACTGAGGTGTCAATGACGCTGTGTTCAATGCATAACCACCGCGACAGGCGTTTGATTCCTGCAATATGCAGCTGTCTCATTACTATCTCGCTGTGTCGTATGCGAGATGAATGCTTCCAGTCACATTGAATGCTATCCTCCTGTACTAATGGTATCCTCCTGGAAAATGCTATAATCCTGTATTTAGGGCACTTAGTCTTAGAGATGGGAGAACAGTTTAGAACAGATAAACAGTTTTTAAGCATAAATTATACAGCATTAGTTTTACGTTTCCTCCTGTGAAAACACTGGATGAACAAGAGATAACCTTTAAAGGACATCTAGAGAAACCAGCTTAGAACTGGTAGAGATATCCAGTACAAACAAAATTAGTTTAGTTTAGGTTTTTTCATGTAATAACACTGGATCAATAAGAGATGGGGAACAGTTTAGAACTGATGCAGCTATTCAGTATAAAGTTAGTTTAGTTTAGGTTTCTTCCTGTAGTAACACCGGACCAATAAGAGATGACCTTACTGGACCTATAGGCCTTATTGGAACTGATAGAGCTATCTAGTATAAATAAAGATAGTTTAAATTTTAAAATTCATCGCTGTCTTACCTTGCCAAGATCAGGGGGTGTGCTGTCAATCAAAACTCCGTCAGAATAAACCTCTGTCACGCCACCAGCCCTATTATACACTCTCAACGTCGAATACACAACTGTCCCAGAACTTATAGCTGGTTTCACCTGCAACTTTACTGCGAGCGCACTGTTCACTGTAGTCAGCGGTAGTATATCACATGACCCTTTCACGGTCCCTGCACAAATGACGTATTTCAAAACTCCAGACTCTGCGTCGTGGAATTTGTCCCAGTTGGCGCTAACATACGAATCGAATACAGTCACATCAATGTCAGTATCATCCCCATCGCTAACACTACCACCCTCTGGTGACGTCATGTCTATGAATATCCCATTTGAAGTGGCAAAACTGGTTTGTCCGGCTCCATTCACGGCACGAACAGTTGTATAGTATGTCTCATTTTGAGTAAGATTCAGATTACTGATGATTGCTTCAGTAGCCAAGCCGTAGTTCCTGTACCCGCTAACATCACAGAGACCAGCATTTGAGCCAACACAAACTTCGTAACGTGTTATCCCGCTTTCCTTGTCTTGAAAACCTTTCCAACTAACAGAAATTTCAGAGGACGAACTTTGGTAAGCTTGATCCTTCAAATACTCATCTCCATCAAATACCATTCCAGATTGAGGGGGTGTTTTATCAAGAATAAACGGGTTTGAAACGGCAGTTGTCTCCAATTCTGCAAAATTCATTGCTTTAATGACTAGATTGTACTCCATACCTTGCTCAATTCCGATATCGCTGAGAGCAAGACTTGTCTTTAGACCTGAATCCACTAACTCAGACACACATTCTGAATGTTGATTTGCTGAACAAATTTTCCACTGGTACATTTTGATGTTGCTTTCGGAGTCTACAAAGTCCGACCATGAAGCAGTGAGTGGTTGCCCTTCTTGTTGGAAAACTAATGCTTTCTTGTTACCGACTCTAACGGTCCCTTTCACAGGTGGTGTGTCATCTACTATAATGCTACCAGAGTAATCAATAGCATCCAACCCTGGCCCGTTTTCAACTTTCAGTTTAAGCAAAAACACCGTTCCAGTTTGAAGTGGGTTTGGGAAATTGAAACTCAAACTTGAAGTAGAAGGATTGATCGCTGTCCAAGGAGTCAAATTGCATTCATCTTTATTCGTGGAAACACAAGCAGCAACACTCTTAATCTCGCTTTCCAAATCAGACACTGTATTCCACCTTGCGGAAACCTTGTATGGATTGGTTAAAATAGCAATGACGTCATTATTGGAAACGTCAGATTTGATGACGTCTGTTGCGGTAGCGTTGATGACGACATTTGTGATATTCAGGTCAACGATTGAGGTCGGCGAGAAGCCATCGATAATGGGAGGGGTGGTGTCCACGACCAGACCGTTAGACGATGAGGTTGTTGATAAGCCAGCTCCATTAATGGCGGTCACTGTTACAAAGTAAATCTGGCCTTGTTCTAGCGTGACTTGTCTGGTTGCGTGAAGGTCTAGATTTGCTGACGTCTGGTTGGTAACATCGCAGGAATCTATAAAAGTATTTCTTAATTATTGACTATTTGAATATTGGAGTTTTAGTGGCTCAGCGGTACATGTGTTTTTTACCTCTGTGACCGGGGTTCAATATTCCTGCTATATGCAGTTGTCTGAATACAATTTCATCACATGTGAGAAAAGTGCCTCAAGTTTGATCCTACTTAACACTGTATGTTCTCTCCGGGTATCCCCGTGTCCTCATGTAGTAACACTGAAGCAATAATAAGAGATAACCCTTACTGGAGCTCTAGAAAGAACAGTTTAGAACTGCTATCCTGTGCAAATAAAGTTGGTTTAGTTTAAGTTCCCTCCAGTAGTAATACTCGATCAACAAGAGATGGCCCTTATTAAACCTCTAGAAAGGACAGTTTAAAACTGATAAAGCTGTCCAGTATAAATAAATAAAGTTAGTTTAGTTTAGGTTTTCTCCAGAAGTAACACTAGATCAGTAAGAGACGACCATTAATGGACCTATAGAAAAAACAGTTTAGAACTGATAGAGCTGTCCAGTATAACTAAAATTAGTTTTATTTCCTCCAGTAGTAACATTGGATAATTAAGATGCCCTTATTAGACCTCTTGGGCGAACCGTTTTGAACTGATCCAGTGTAAATAAAGTTAGTTTAGTTTTACTCGGGGGCCGGTTGTATAAAAGACTAGACTAACTATCGTTTTGTAGTTAAATAGCAGTTTACACTCAAATACGCGATTGACAGGTAGTTAACATGAACTACTTTTTTTATATAACCAACCCCAAGTATTAAAAAATCATTTTCTTTAAATACCTGGTCTAGTGCCAATGCAGTACAAGTACTCCACCACACCGCTCTCTGGGTCAAGAAACTCACTCCACGTGGCTGACACGTGATCAACATGAGCTTGAGAATCTACATCACTCGTACCATTCCCATCTCGAACCGCACCTGGTGTCGGCGGCGACCAATCAACGATTACTTGTGGTGACGTTATACTCGTCTCCAGGCCCAAAACATTTACTCCTACAACCGTGACGTAGAATGCCATTCCGTGAGTAAAATTGAATTTGATGTCAGCAAGGTCTACAGAATTTTGGTTTCCATCGAGTTTAGTGAATGGGTGTAAGTCGTCAGCCTTAGGGGAATTGCCGATACCGAAATGATACTCTTTTATAGCACTTTCGCTTTCGTGCATAGCCCATGAGACCATTGGGGGAGTGACGTCAGGTAGAAAAATGACCCGGGCACCGTGCGACCCACCGACTTTAATAACCCCGGCAGAAGGTGCCGTACGATCTACTGTAAATCCATCAGATACAGCCGAAACTGATTGGTCCCATAGATTCGACGCCTGCACCTTGACGCTGTACCGCTGTCCATGAAGTAACGAGATATTATGGAACTGATGAACGGTCGTTTTGCGAGGTGGGTCTACCTGAGCCAGCGATGTCGTGCAATTTAGATGGTCAGCGGTTTCACTCGTTACCAGTCCGTAACACCAAGCGTACTGCTCTATGCCGTATACAGGGTCTTCAAAGCCGGTCCAATGAAGCCACACTGCTTTGTCATCGAGTTGGAAGTCAATATCTTGTGCCAATGGTCCGTCATATACCACGCCAGCGGTTAGCTTGCCAAGCTTAACAAGTACTTCATTTGAGCAGCTTGTAGTGGATAGTCCTGCGCCGTTTATGACTCGTATGCATACAAAGTACTTCGTGTTGGTGTAAATGGTTTGATCTCTTATAACATGTCCGTTTAGAGTGGCTGTAGTAAAAATGAATTTTACGAAAAAGCGTTAGCCGTTAGGGATAAAAATGTGCACTGATAAATATTTCAAACGTGGCAATGCTGTCGTAGTTTGTATTTTGAACACGTAACTATCTCACATCTTGTAGCAAGTCTGCCAACAAGTTGTGTTCGCACTGCTTGTGCCAAGTTGTCAACAAGTTTGGAACAAGCTGTTGACATCTTGTAACAACCTTATCATACTTGTTGCAAGGTTGTTCCAACAAGTCCAATACAGTCGTAATATAACAATATTGTTACAACCTTGTGTCGTCAACCTTGTAACATTCTTGTTATATCATGACGGTATCAGACTTGTTAGAACAAGCTTGTTACAAGTCTGATAATGCCATCAAGCTTGTTTTAACAACTGGAAACAAGCAGTGCGAACACACATTTGTAACAACTTGTGCGTTTTACGTGCGCAGATGGATCGACGGTTCAAACAAACTGTTTCCATTTTTTGACATAGTTTAGTCACCAATGGACCAATCCCATATTAATCAAAATTTTGAACTCAACAAGTCTAGACAAAATTTCATCGCAGCTTGAAAAAACCATCACAAAATTAGTAATATTCCAAAGTTTCGATGCAAAATGTTGTAAAATGCGGATAATGGTAACCATTTCTCGTTTGTAATGCAAAATGACTGAAAATTGCAAATTTCACAAGGCTATATTATCCGCATTTTACAACATTTTGCAACGAAACTTTGGAATATTACTAATTTTGTGATGCTCTTTCAAGCTGTGATGAAATTTTGTTTAGGCTAGTTAAGATCAAAATTTTGGAAGAGTGGTAACCGTTTCCCGCTTGTAATACAAAATGACTGAAAATTGCAAATTTCGCAAGGCTATATTATCCGCATTTTACAACATTTCACAACGAAACTTTGGAATATTACTACTTTTGTAACCCTCTTTCATGCTATGATGGAATTGAAAAATAAAAAATCCTATGAAAAATAAAAAATAATAACCTGTGAAGCGGATTCCTCTGTAAAACGAATTGCTTAAGCGTCTCGTCCGTTCGGGAGATGACCCAACAGCCCAGCCATACGCTCTTACGCCACTCTCCTGGTCAGCAAACCCGCTCCATTTCACCGTAAACGACGCACCCGAGGTAACATTCGGATTACCATCGTAATTTGCCGGCACTACGAAGTCTGCCGACACCCGACCAGCCGATGGCGGAGTACGATCAATCACGACACCGTCCGACACAAACAACGTCGACCGCCCAGCTTTGTTGATAGCTTTGAAATAGACATAGTAAGTCTGGCCAAGTTTGAAAGAAATCCCAGAAATGAAGAGTTCTGTTGAGTTTCGGGAAATTTCTGTAAAGTTTTCAAGATTTTCGACATCTGGTGATGTACTGAGTGACCATGATACAGTTTCTATCCCGCTTTCATCATCAACAAGTTTCCAGACAATTTTGATTGTTTCACTTTGAACTTGGAACGAGGCTACAACCTTGCTAAATACGGGAGGAGTGGTATCGACTATAACTCCTGGAGTCCAGTAATCCCTCGTAAGGTTCACATTGTTCGTAGCTCGGAGCCCAACTTGATAACGACCGCCATTTTGAAGTTCTAAAATTCGTTTTCCAGCCCCGTCTACGACAACAAGGGATGAAAGAGCTGAAGTTCCTTTTATTTTGTGGAATGGAAGAATATATTGAGATGTTTTAAGGTCCTTTATTGCAAAATGGTACGAACTAATTCCTGTTTCATTGTCACTGCAGTCGAAATGAACCATCAGCTTCCTTATTTGACCGACAAAATTAGTCACAGTCCCATCTAAAGTAGCATCATATACATTTGAACACACTGGGGCTGTCCCGTCCACTACAAAACCATTGCTCACTCCAGTTATATTAAGTCCAGCTCCATTTTGAGCCGTCACCGAAAATGCATACTTCTGACCGTGTATCAGTTCGTCTCCTCGTAATGCAATTTTCGCGGATCTTTTATTTCCGGGTATTTCCGACGGTCCGTAGATCCGCACGCCATTCGCGATCTCATGGATGGAAACTAAGTAGCCAGTCACATGACTCTCCGGGTCAGTGAATTTCCAGTTAGCTGTCACGTGAGAGCCAAGACCAATATAGTTAGCATCTTGATAAGTGCTCTCGCCATCGTTAACGTAACCTAGCAACGGTGGCGTGGCATCGATAGTGACGCCATCGCTGGACAACGAGTTTTGCAAGCCGACTCTGTTGATGCATTTGACCGTGGCAAAATATCTATAGCCCTGGGACAGAGTGACATTAGCTAATGTATACATAGTTTGGTAAGGCAACAAAACCTGATAGCCCGCAACATCCAGAATGCCAGGCTGAGTCCCGAACCCGACAAATACCTGAGTTAGCCCACTATCAGTGTCTTCACATTTCCAACTTACAGAAAGCGAGGTTAAATGACTCGTATAATCAAGGTCAAATTGAAGGTAAACTCCGTCGGAAACTGGCGCCAAAAATGTCGGCGGCGTTGAATCGATTAAAACACCATCCGACGTTGCAATCTCGCTCGGCACCCCCAATATATTAAACGCAATAACTCGAGCGTAATAGGTCACGCCGTTTTTAAGTTCTGAAACGAGCAAGTTCGAACTTGCAGATGAAGTGACTAGACCAACATCGGTAAAAGGTTGAACATCTGAACTATTTTGCGATGTCCCAAATGCAAGTTCATAGTGATGAATCGATGTTTCGTTTTCAAAAAATCCACTCCAACGTGCATAAAGGATGTTAGTTTCACGTTGGAAAACTATGTCTCGTCCACCCTGCCCGTCGCTGACTCGCCCTCTCGTCGGCGGACTGGTATCAACTAACACGCCATTGGTCCAATGGTTTCCAAGGTTACCAGCTTTATCACTGAGCTGCAGTAAAGCGTAGCAGTAAGTCCCTGATTGTAAGTTAATATTGGTGAACGAAAATGAAGTTAAGGTGTTCGATATTTTCACCAAAGAATGGATGTCACAAATATTAGGATTTTGAGTAGAGCTAAGACATACTTTAATTTCGTCAATTCCAGAAACGTCCGTAACGCCTCGCCAATGCATTCGGTAGATACTCGGAAACGAGTGGTATTGAGCATCTTGCGTGCCCCATCCGTCCAATACGTGCGTGACCAACGGTGCTTCGTCATCAAATACCAACGGCAGTGACGTGGCTACCATAAATAGACCAGCAGAGTTGGTGCCTTTCACTGTTATGTAGTATTTCCGTCCATTTACTAAAGAAGTTGTTGTTGTCGATGTCCAATTTACACGAATAACATTAGATACAATATTAGGCTGGTGGCTTGCAAACTGTATGATATCATCGCCTTCGGGATACGACGACACGCCGAGGCTGTACCGAGCAATGCCCGACACATCTTCGGCCATCTCGAAGTACGCAGAGAACACGTGATCTTGGCTACTCGTGTATCCGATTGGCTGGCCTTCGTTGCCATGGTGCAGCTTGACTACCCGAGGTGGAGTGGCATCAATTATGAACGATTCTGATATTGCATTCGAACGGACTCCGGCGCGATCTTCAGCTTCGACGACTACAGAGAAAACACCATTAGGCATCACTACATGTAGACCGCTGACTACAACGCGGCCCACGGTCTTGACTGGGACCAATAGCTCGGCTGTGTCGTACGAAAGCACAGATAACCCAAAATGTTTTATTCCTGAATGTTTGTCGTAGAAACTCAACAGGTCACATGTGTCGGCGGCAAATTGTTGTTTGGCTCTGTCTGCTGGACACCACTGCCAGCGGGCCCATGCTGCTTTGTTGATCCACGTGACTTCTAGTGGTGGCCCCACGTGACCGGCAATGATGGAGCCCGGATGTGGTGGTATGAAATCCACCATAGCGCCATTACTGCTACCATTCACACACATGCGCACTCGGTTACAGGCTATCACCGTTACATAGTATGTTACACCACTTTCCAAGGCAGTACTGCTGACCAGCGCTCGCGTGCTCAAACCATTGCTTTTGAATGCTGATGTGTCATCTGACCCAGGACTCGTACCCAGACCTACAAAGTATTCTCCAATTCCACTTTCAGCATCTGCAAATGCGTTCTCCCAGTGAGCTGGATAAATATCAAAACCTGAGCTAAATTTCCTGTCTATCCCATGGGGTCCATCTCTGATGTAGCTTGGCAACACTGTGGGTCCCGTTGTATCCATAAGTATCCCATCTGAAGAAATTGTCTTAACCAAGCCTGCATTATTTCGAACTTTGATTGTGACGTAATACTGAACCAATGACGTCACATTTACGTCATCAAAAGCTACCCACGTGGTTTTGGAGTCATCAGATATTCTAGTCACCAGTTCACCAATGTTGACAAACGGGTGGATGTTTTCCCCACCCGGGTAAGTGCCCACTGCCGCGCGAAAGGATTGGATACCACTTTCATCATCGTGACACGAGAAAATATAGGTGAGGTTATTAAGTTGCCGCACGAAATCTTTATCTATTACGTCATCGAAGTTTATGACGTCACGTGGAGGTCCATTGCATGATGGGATTGTATCATCGGGAATAATACCCGACACGTTTACCGTAGCGTATAGGCCTGCGGCATTAGTACCTTTCAATACAGCGGTGTACTTTTTCCCAGAGGTCAAACTTAAGCCGTCGAGCAATGGTGACTTTTGGGTCAGCGGTATTGTCTTAAAAGGTATGACGTCACTACCAGTGTCTTCATCGATAAGTTTCCATTCATAGCGCACCATAGGACTTTGAATGTCTAGAAATTGTTGAAACTTCCCGGAGATTCGTCTCACCGAGGGTACGAATCCCGTACCATCTTTCCCGACCGTGAAGTCACGTGGTACAGGTGGCGAGGTATCTATGGTAACGCCATCACTGCAAGCAACGGTAGCCAATCCCAAGAGGTTGACAAGTTGGACCCGGATGTAATATTTTCCACCATTCGCCAACTCTAACCCAGTCTTCTTAATAGTGTAGCTCTCCCCGACTGCTCGCAAACTTAGAACATCAGCCTCGCTTTCTGACAAGGTACATTTCGGCGAACTTGATATCCCCCATTTTACGCTCGAAAGATCCCCAAAAGTCCCTTCAAAACCATACTCCACAGCAAGACTGGTCGTATCCGATTGGTAGTCAATGTCACCCGACGTTTCGCCATCGTGAACAAACGTAAGAATCGGAGACCGTCGCCTTGCAGTAAACATCGGGCAATGAGCAACCGAGCTTTTTAATCCAAAACCATTATACGCATATACGGCCGCGTAAACAGAACGACCATGCATGATGTCGAGGTCTGAAACTAGCAAGCTCTGTCTTTCTCCGTGGATGGAATAATGGTCATCACCAGACCCTCTGATTGAGCCGATTATGACGACATAATTTTGAATCTTTGTGTCCTCGGTGAAGCTGCGCCATTGGACAAAATACTTCTTATTCCCGACCTGCTTTGCGGTACATTGTCCTGCCCCGGGGGGTGTGTTGTCTGTATCTCGTTCGCAAGTACTGAGTACGGTTTTATGGATAGACCGAGACGACCAAGTCCATTCAGCGAACGTTTTCTTTGAACACCAACGGATTGAGATGCGAATTTTAAACCATTTCTTCACTCTGATTCTTATACAAAGTCTGAAACGATACCACAAGTAGACACGAATAGCCAAAGGAGTCATTTGCAGCTTCAATTCCAAACATGCACGCAACGGCCATTTGTCGACACGAACGGCAACCTCGGGGATAAGGTAGGTTTCCAGTAGTTTTGCCTCTACCGTCACACCAGCCTCCACGATGAATACAACAAGACTTGCCCCTGCATATACAGTCACCCATGCCCCAGGGATGACCGCAAGTCGTACCTCTCTCTCGCGAAGACACAATGAGACTCTGTAGTTCGCATAGTAATGTGCATCAGCGCCGAAGTAAAAGTACACTGGAATCGCAACCACTATAATATAGAAGCCGATTTCGGGAATAATTGGAAATGAACCTAAGAAAGAGATATATATTAAAGATACTACTGTTGGTTCTGCTTTCACTGTTGTTGCTGTTGTTGTTGTTGTTGTTGTTGTCGCTGTTGTTGGTGTTGTCGCTGTTGTTGTTGTTGCTGCTGTTGTTGTTGCTGCTGTTGTTGTTGTTGTTGTTGTTGTTGTTGTTGCTGCTGTTGTTGTTGTTGTTGTTGTTGTTGTTGTTGTTGTTGCTGCTGTTGTTGTTGTTGCTGCTGTTGTTGTTGTTGCTGCTGCTGTTGTTGTTGCTGTTGTTGTTGTTGTTGTTGCTGTTGTTGTTGTTTTTGCTGTTGTCGTTGTTGTTGCTCCTGCTGTTGTTGCTCCTGCTGTTGTCGCTGTTGCTGTTGTGGCTGTTGTTGTTGCTGTCGTTGCCGCCGTCGCCGTTGTTTTTAATTTGCGAACAGAGGTTTTAAAGTCTATTGTAAATAATGACAACTTGACACAATGTATTAAAAGTCGCGCAATTCAGTTTTTACTGCGATGTGACTTTAATAAATCTATCTATCCATCAATCAATAAACGCAAAACACAAACCTGTTTTGGGTTCGCCCTCCAAATTCCAAGAGCAAGCTACACTTTCGGTTGTTTGACGTCGTACCCTCTTATGCCTCTCAAGTTCCTCGGTGTACACATCAGCATCGAATGCTTTCTCTAGAGCGCTCCGTTTTCTACGTTCCCCACACTTCATCTCGCCCAGAGGAAACAGACGCTTCGCTGGGATAATCCAATCCCATGCTACTTTCAAATACACACAATTCTCCGTGATGTCAAAACCGGTTGTAAGAATCGGTACCTTAAACTTGAAAAATCTGTCTTCGAAATCGCCAGCTATTCGTTCGATCTTGTCCTTCTCCGAAAACGTCCCGCTCGAGAAGGCGGTCACGAGGTGTTCTGAGTCCACGGTCTGGATACCTTCTAGGCCAGTGGGTGTTCGCACAACTCTATGAACGGTTGATTCATCTAGGACACCAGTGTCTACTTTATGGAATTCAAGTTTGCATTGGTATCCGGCAACCAGTGCACATTTAGCCACGGCGGCGTATTTCACGCCGAATTGTCGGACAATCGCGAAGCCACGCGTGTATTGGCCCGTCTCGAGGATTTCCTTTTGCACCAACACACCACCAAACGGACTCACGTCATAAGAATGAACTTTATAACTACCACTATCAACTACCCAAATTCTGCTTTCTCGACTGTCATAAGAAAGCGACGTTGCTTGATGGGAAATTGACTTTGTTCTAGCAATATTGATGGTCGAAGGGACACTGGTTGACATGCTATTACGAACGTCAGATAACTTTACAGCATAGAGATTATTACCACTGCTCATCCAAATGTAGGTATCTTTTACGACGGCAACGCCTCCCATATCGCCTGTGAAAGGCTGACCGTTTTGCTGAAGTTGAATAATCTTAACAATTCGACTTTTTGAAGACCTTATATCGACCACAACCAATAGCGAACCTTTGTCAGTGTTTGAGGCCACACCACGCATGCCCAGTACCATCTCGTTCTTAGACAATGCCGCAATACTGCGCACTTTGTAGTCATCAAAGAGACCGGGTACTAGCCACTTGCCCGACTTAGAAAAGGAAGACAAATCGTCCAAATGTGGAAACTTCCAAAGGAACACAGTCTTGAGATATAGTCTGGATGATCTACGGAGTAACCTGAGGCACACTTCTTCCGAACAGTACGGATATTGGTTCCAGGGTTTATAATTCCGGATATCCAATCCCTTCTGACGTAATTGAATTGTGTTCAAGAACGAGATAATTTTATCCAGAAAGCCGTTTACTTCGTCCGAAACTTTTTGTACTTTTTCCCCATAGCCTTTAAGTTTATCGTCAAAAACGTCGGTGAAGTCGGAGGTTTTTGAAAGTACGTCTAAAACTGTTCCCTCTAACGGGCCAACGACATTTTGAGCGACTTCAGTAAAGTCGGTCATTGCTTGAACAACTGTGTCAACCGCTTGCAAACTTGGATTTATGACGTTAGATTTTTTACTCAGGTCATAAGATAACTGTAGTTTTTGTTGGACGTCTTTTAGGTTGTCTTGGAAAGGTTCGATGTTGTCGGCATAGATGCTCTTAAGTTTGCCAAACACTTCTTCAACGAGCTGTTCGATTTTCTCTTTGGTTTCTTTCGCTTTTTTGATGTGTTGAGCAAGGTTCTTTACTTTCTTGGCAAGGTCACTTACTGAGCGTTTTTGGACCTGGAAAGGTAAGGGTGTAAGGGTGTAAGGATGAGACGTATGGTATGGTATGGTATGGTATAATGTGGTATGGTGTGGTATGATTCGGTGTAGTATAATAAGTTAAGGTATGGAAAGGTAAACCAAGACAAGCTATGATATGTATGGTATGGTATGGTATGGTATGGTATGGTATGGTATGGTATGGTATGGTATGGTATTTGAAATGATATATCATACGAATAAATCACTACTTCAAGTGAGGTGAATTAATTTTGATCCAGTCCAAATACTGAATGAATTTTGATTCATTCCTAGGACTGGATCAATATACTTCACCAGGTATCCATTATTGTCACGTGAACAAAATAAAGCAATATGGTTGGCTAATGTATACTCATGAATTGTTAATTTGTTTAAGATGGTATTTTAATATATTGTCTAGTATGGTATGGTAAGAAAAAAGATAATAAAAAAGGAACATAGTAAACATTAGGAAACGTATCATTTAAGGTAAGCTAAGGCAAGAATGGTCACGAATAGGACAAGGCTACGTTAAAGATAGGGCAACACAGGACAAGGTAAAGACCAGCCCTCTTTCTCATTCTCCAATTCTGTCTTTTCTTCCTGAGCGGCCGGTTGTATAAAAAAGTGATTAAAGTTAACTATAGTTAAGTGCAAACGTCATCCAATAAGAAGCGCGTATTTGAGAGTTAATCACTATTTAACTACAAAATAGTGATTAAAAAAGTGATTAAAAGTTTTATACAACCGGCCCCAGAGGTAAAGCAAGTAAGATGGGAGTAAGACAATGGAAGAGAAAGAGAGACATAATACCAAGGATGTAAAATCATACAAACCTGGCCATCACTTTCCCCAGAAAACTTCCCAGTAATCCTGCGAGCCAAATCTTTAATCTTCAACACTTCATCTTTCAATGAAAACTCCTCCACCAATACTGAAATATTCTTCACTTTCTCCACGACACGAGAAACGTCTTCTACGGCAGTTTTACAAGGCTCCAAGCTTTCAAGCAATTCTTTATTATCAAATTTCTTTTTCAGTGTCTTAATCTTCTTTGAAACACCTTGAGCCTGTTTCGTGAACGCCTCGGAAAGACACGTGCCGCCTGTGACACATTTCCTTAAACTTAAACTCTCCCATTCGTCTGGTAAAAGTTCTAAAAATGCTGTGACTTCGGACCTCAAATCCTTGTATTCCCCATAAGCTTGTTTACCAAATGCCTTTGCACCTCTTCCACATTTGGTGAGAATATTATCAAATATAAACTCAATTTCCGTACAGTTTGGTAGTTGGCTGACTTCTTTTAAAATCGGTGAAAAGTTTTCCGAGAATGGTTTCATTTCAATAAGAACCGCTTCGACTTCGCTGACAGACTCCGAAACCTTCTCAAGCTCGCTTCGCACTCGCTTTAACGGTTCTTGTAGTGAGTCTAATTTTCCAACTCCGCGAGAAATCAAGGCGTCTGTCTCTTTCGTCACAAATTCACGGAACGTCTTAAACAAATTATCTCCTTGGATTTTCTTCACGGTATCCTGGGCTAGAGCTTGAAATTCGTTGCAAAGTTTTCGCAATTTGTCGTCAAAGTCTAATCCGAATTTCTTTTGTATGTTAAGTTTCTTAACTTCGGTCTCCCATCGCTTCGCGTTCGTAGCAAAGTCGGCGACCTTATCGGCGGCCTGTCGGGCTTTTTCGGCATGTTCGGGTAGTCGATTCAAGTTCTTTACAACATCGTTAATACCCTTAGAGACTTTGTAAACATTTTTAAAAAAATTGTTTTCGTTTTTGAGCAAGGACAAGAATTCTTCAAGCGTTTCGGCGACGCGAGCAAACTTTCCTAAACGTTTTTGTAAATTTTTCTTTTGCCAATTCTCTACGTTTGTAACGACAGTTTTGAAACGGTTTACAAGGCTAGTAATACCTTGAGAATTCGAAGTAATAAACTCGGCTAGTTCTTTCACAGCATTTTCGGCTTCGGACTGAATTTTATCCAAAATTTCGCCGGATACGTCGGCCGTTTTGTGACAGAAACCAGCCAGTTTGTCGGTCGAGTTGCTAGTAAACTCCGCAACATTATCAGCTAGTTCTTTAACATTTTCAAGCGAACTTTCCAACTTTGTTAAAAACTGATCTACGAATTTCTTCGCCGTGTTTGAAAGATCTTTTTGGAGATCGTCTATAAGTCTATCCACAAATAATGTGACATTCACAACCTCTGCGATAACTGCTTGTGCTTCGTCTTCGATTTTTCTGATCGCAACGATCGTTTCCTTTTCCAAATTTTCGCCAAATTCTTGTAATTTTCCGGAAGACTTCAACATGAATCCTTGAAACTTGCAAACCTTTTTGAGGGCTTTCTTAGAAAATTTTCCAGCCTCTTTTCCTAATTCTTCTAAGAATTTTGCAGTGTCACTAAAGTCCAGAAATTTCCCATCTTGCTGCCCCAGAATATTCTCAAATTCTTTCATAATTTCTCGGAACCATTGCCCAATCTTCAAACCTGTCGTATTCCGGAAAAGTTCTGAGTCTATAGAACCCAACTCGTATCTCAAACTGGGTAAAAATTCCCGGAAAAATTTTTCGAAGTCTATATTTGGGCCATCTAGCTGTTGGAAAATTTCCGCTAAATAACGGAAAAAGTTCTGCAGTTTTGCGAAATCTGGTCCGGAAAAATCGATCTTAAAATTGAACCTGATCCTCCAATCGAAAGATAACCCAAAATCTAAGAATCGGTTTCCGCCGGTGGTTAGGCCGAATCCAGGCAGGTGAATTCTCGGTAACTCAATCCTGATCATTTCCCGGAACACGGAAAGCATTTCCAGAAAATTGTTTCCGAAATTTATCAACCTCACCGTGACGGTCCTAAATTTATCCAAGGAAATCGGGAAACGCAAAGTGATCTTAAAATGTAGCATTCCGAAGAAATTTCCTGGAACGCTGATACCCAATTTCTTGAAATAATCCGAGACCGCATCACCAATCGAATCAAATCGCCCAGAGATGTGTCCTAGAAATTCCTTGATGTTGAAATTTACCGGAAAACCGCGAGGGAGCCCAGAGCTAATTCTCGAAACGAGATCGACCAACTTTTTAAGAAATTGAAATGCTTCTCCAAATGGTCCGTTGGATAGACTTAAGTTTTTGAGATTCCGTAAAAGCTTGTTAACTAGACTAGCAATTTTTCTCCAAAGTCCGTTTGCAAGCAACGCGTTTTTAAGACCTTTACCAATTTGGCTGAAAAACTTTCCAAACCGCGTAGCCTGAATAGAACGCCTCAAAAACTCGGCTGCTCTTGAGATGAATTCTAGGAAGGCGTTTGAGTCCAACGGCAGATAGTTTCTTAGTTTGTTAATAAAGTTTTGAATGTGTTTCGCGAATATACTGGTGATCGAATCAACACTTGCAAGAATGTCGTCCACATTGTCGGAGATTGTGTGGATTAAGTCTTTTGGAATGTCGTTCTTAAATCGCGCCGACATTTTGAACGCGGCTTTGCCGTTAACTACATCGAAACTCCACTTGATCACGTGAGCACGAAGAAGCGCTAAATTATCCATGTCTACTTCAAACTTTCCCCCGAAGATACTGATCTGTAATTTCACTTGGTTCACGAACCTGAAATAAATTAACGATTGGACCTAAAAGAATCTAAAAGAGCCCTTACTCTTAGGCTCAGGGCAAACTGTAAACATCGTTACGGAAACATTGTTTCCTAACCATTTTCCCTGAAGGTGTGTAAAACAAAAAACATTTGCCAAAAACATTTGCTTGTGGGCTAAGTCAATTATTCCTAAGTAAATGGGACAATTACAACAAATGCACGGTTGAAGAAGATTCTGAGAATGTTTCTGAAAATTCTCAGAATTTCGTTTGAAAATGGGACGGTTACAACAAATAGTGGCTGTTACATGTCCACACTGGTTGAAGGTTAAAAACATTAAAAAAACAATGTTTTCGAAAAATTCTAAGAATGTTGCTAAAAATTCCCAAAATTTTGTGTTCTTTTCTCGAAAGGAAATTTTGTTCCCGCAGCAATGCAAGCTTTTCGATGGAGGACAAACAGGGACATTAAGACAACATTAACATTTTGAGTTGCTTCGGCAACAATGTTTTTTGAAGGTAAAACTAAGTAATTTCTCTGAATAAATCAGCCGACGCTGAAGTTCTCAAATGTTCGCAACGATACTTCCTGGCATACCCAGGGCTTTATCCCTAATATGTATACCTCATTATAGCTTCAGCTCCAGCCCTTTTACCACCAAATCCTTTCCTCCATTCCTTTCTTGGTCCCAAGGAGAACTCTCTTGGTTTCAAAGCTGGGATAAGCGCCCTTTTCTTCCTTCGTATAGCTGCTCTCCGCTTTCGTAATTGTTTGATAGTGTGATGTGAGTCGTCGCCATGTTTGTCGAGAAATTCTGTAATCTTTGAGTCGAGTTCGTCTCCATCCTCGGCTGACCAAAGTGCATCTTCAATTGCTTCACGCATTTCGTCCGAAATATTTTGTCGGCGTTCTAGGAACACTTCGATCACGCCAGCTTTTACAGTCACGTGTTCGTCATGCTTTAGAGCCCGCAGTAAGTGATGGTCAGTGTCATGGAACGGAAGTTTGCGTAACGCGGATACAGCGGAGTACCGGATGCCGGAGCTGTCGTGGTCCATATGACGAATGATTGTCTTTAGAGATGACGCATGACCTAAGTTACCAAAAGCCCATATATGGTTGCGAAGGTACGTCTCACGTGATTCGCTCTCGTCGTTATGGAAACGGGCTGGATGTGTTTTAAAGCTCTGGTGAAGATGTTGTGCAATACTATCAGACAGCGACCTGTTATAGCCAGCTTCATGAACACGACGAACCAACCCCGACATAACCAACATTGCTCGAACGGTGACCTCCTCACTTTTACTGTTGTTTTTATGAAGAGATAGCAGCGCTTGTAATAGTTCCGAGTACAGAGGTCCGGCCGGAATAAAGAACACTGCCTCAAGCAGTATCGAGTGTTCCTTATCATTGAGGGGCCGCGGTTCCTCGGACAAAAGTGCCCTTGTTAATACCTTCTGCGTCTCATAGTCTCCTTTAACAACGAGAGCTCCGACTAACCCCGACCATGTAGAAAAGTTCTGATGGCTACGCGATAAAGTGAGCTCGGCTATGTTTCGGTGAGTCTCACTGTCGGCTCGGGCTAGATAATGAAGTTCCTTAATACACTGTGATAGTTCGTTCTTCTTTACGGAAGGATCCGAATAACATCGGAGCAGTTCGTAAAATGTTCGGGTTGGTTTCTTTTGATTACCGATGTCCGACCACCGCAAGCGATGCACATCGCTGTGAGTTAAAGTATCCTGTTTGAGATTAGCCAATGAGAACGCAGCTTTCTCATTTCCTGAGGACCTTTTACTCCGCCGAGGTTTTCTTGAACAGCTAAGCAAGTTAAGGTGGCTTTCTCCGGATGCTTTCATATTAAAATCGGGTTGATTTTGAAAATCAGGGTTATTTGAGGGCCTTTTGTACGGGTTTTCGTCATGCAACTCAGAGAAGTGTGTTCTTTTCACAGATTTAATGGCGTTGTCTTCAATCTTTACAGCCGAGTTGTAGCGACTTTTAACATGTTGTTTGCCCTCCACAGGTCGCCCGTCTGCATGTTTCGAGTAATCGTCGCCGTTCCATTGTTTTGTGAAGTCGACGTGAGTGGTGTTTCTATGGATGACGTCATAGTAGGTCACGTGGACACCGGATGGGTCTTCTTCTTCGGTATTGAATGACGTCATCTTGAAGTCTGGGTGGAGCTTGAGGTGAAAGGCACTTGCGACACCTGGAAAGAATGAAACAGGTTCTAGAATCGGTATTGGTAAAGGGTTGAAATAAATATTTATAAGCTTTCGGCTTCTATTTTAGACTTACATGACACATACATATATGAATGATAGTAAACCTCTTAAAGTCAACAATAGTTTGAAAAACCCATGTTAATATCAATAATATGTAAAAATTCCAACCTTATAAATTATGTGACAAATGAACTCATTCATTAGAGTTAACAACAGGTTTAATAAATTGAACGATAAAACTTTAGTATTTAGTTTTTATTTCTGACTTTCCACGTTAGAAATAAAAGGAAGAGAAATTAACAAGAATAAGCAGGTGGCAAGGAGACATTCTGAAACCAGAAGGTTTGTGAATTGGAATTAGTCATCGTAAGATTTGTTGTTGTTGTTGTTGTTGTTGTTATTGTTGTTATTGTTGTTGTTGCTGCTGTTGTCGTCGTCGTCGTCGTTGTTGTTGAGATTGCGTAGAGGATTAATATTCAGGGAGCAGTTGTATCAAGCCCGTGTAGCTTAAACGGTTTAAACGGTGGATAAGTCAAAATTAAATGACACTCTTATATCTCTCGTGAATCAGTCAACTTAAATATTGCGCATTGAATATGTAGTTGTAAACATTATCGTTCTATTAAAGTTCAAAACTTTTAGTTTGGTTGTTGAATGAATCTATAAACTTGCTTTCTATTTTGAGCTTAACCACGCCCCAGATAATCAGTTTAACATTCTATTTATCTTAGAATATTAGGTATTCTCCAACGCTTAGGTTAGCATTAGTGTTAGCATAAGAGTAACGAATGGCGTTAGAAGAAGAATTAGGTTTGGAGTAAGAATGAAAATTAGGACGACGGTTGGAATTAGGATTTAGATACGGAGTAGTATTGTGCCCAGATAAGGGTAAGGATATGGCCTAGGATTGGTGTTAAAATAAAGGATTAGTGTTATGATTGAGATTGAGAAACCTGGTTTACACCATCAAAGTTTCTGTGATCACAGTAGGAATTTTGCATAGGTAAATTCTAAGTTTTGAAGGATTTGTAGGAAATGTTTGAAGGAACCGACTCGGTGTTTAACAATGAGTAAGTTCCCTCAAACATTTCTTACAAATCCTTCAAAACTTATAATTTACCTATGTAAAATTCCTACTGTGATCACAGAAACTTTGAAAATGTAAACCAGGACTAAGAATATTATCAGGGTAGAAAATCGTTTTAGGTAAAATGTTGTTAGCTAATATAGAAAGTGATCTAGTTTTTTGTGCTAGAACACACGTTTCTCAAGATGCTAGTTCCTCCTCTTGTAACACATGGCTGAGTAGCAAATATTTTTTGGCGTGTGGTCAGAAAAACAAGTGAATATTTCAAGTGTATATGTCAAAATTATTCTAAAAAAGTGACAGTCTTTCTCCCTGTTTGTCACAACATGGTGAAGTTGCCTGACATGTAGCTGGATATATTGCGTGCACATAACAAATGTTTATGCGCAGATACTTGAGAGATACTTCCAGCAATATACAATTGTCTAATTAACAATTAGACAACGGAACAATAACGGATATCTCTCAATGCACGTCTATGAACGTGCAGTTTTGAATTGATGGAGCTATTCAGCATAGATTTTTTTAGTTCAGAGTACTCGAGAGGTTAGGGATGGATCACACCGGACTTGAGGCGTACCATTAGAGAAGTAATGAGATGGGGTGAATGGACTGGGGAGGGTGGGGGTGGACAGGTGGGGGTGAGAGTAGCTTAGATCTGAGAAAGCTATATCTGATATATGAATAAAGTTAGTTTGTTTAAGGTTTCCTCCTGTAGTAACGCAAAACAAATCAGGAATGAAATCCGAACCTCTAGGGAGAACAAATCAGAACCTCTAGGGGGAACACCTTAGAACTACTAGAACTAACCAGTATAGATAAAGTTGAATAAAGTTAGTTTAGGTTTCCTCCTGTAGTAACACTGGATCAATAAGAGATGATCCTTACTTGACCTCTAAGGAAAAACAGTTCAGAGCTGATTGACATCATTGAGCTATCCAGGACAAATGAAGTTAGTTTGCTTTAGGTTTCTTCCTGTAGTAACACTGGATCAATAAGAGATGACCCTTACTGGACCTCCAGGAAGAACAGTTTAGCACAGGTAGAGCTATCCAGTATAAATAAAGTTAGTTTGTATTAGTTTCCTCCTGTAGTAACACTGGATCAATAAGATGTGGCCCTTACTGGACCTCCAGGAAGAACAGTTTAGAACTGGTAGAGCTATCCAGTATAAATAAAGTTAGTTTAGTTTAGGTTTCTTCCTGTAGTAACACTGGATCAATAAGAGATGATCCTTACTGAACCTCTAGGAAGAACAATTCAGAACTGATAGAGATATCCAGTATAAATAAAGTTAGTTCAGTTTAGGTTTCCCCCTGTAGTAACACTGCATCAGTAAGGGATAACCCTTACTAGACTTCTAGGGAGAACAGTTTAGAACCGACAGAACTATCAACCCATTTTAGCTCTCTGATAATGCTTTTTCTAAACATAGCATGAATTCAATCAATTTACCTTTCTTCATTCCAACAACGTCAGCAGAATCATCACGTGGATAAAACACATGAGTCACTTCTCCGTTGGGATTCTGAACGAAGAAAAATGGCTGAGCGAGTTTTTCTTCCAAGTTGTGGTCTACGACATGTTTGATTGTTCGTCCTCCTTTCGTGCGAATGATCCGTGGATGACGTAATTCAAGCCTGGTGACATAAGAATCGTTTTCTGTCGTGTGACGATCTAGTACTTCCACGTTTACCTGAAAAAATTAACAAATATAAAGGAATATATTTTGAAATTTAGGAAACGGTCATTATTTATGGCGGGGATGGCACCGAAGTGAAATGTGTTTCTTGGTAGAACTTTTGCTGATCCAACCATTGAAAAGTCAAAAAAATATTTTACCCAACCTCAAATATCAATTAAAAAATAAATACCCACCCCTGACCAAATCTTTTACAAAAGGATACCATTCAGTTGTCACACATGTCCTTTACCACTTCTGTGACATGAGTTTGATAACTGCTTGTGCAATTTTCTGTGGTCTAAGGTTTCATGTTGTCTGCACATGTACTTTCTTTGGAGACACCATTTGCCTCCTGACAAATCGGAAAATTCTCAAGAAAGTGACTCGGATTGATTTACATATTGTATTGACATATGGTGTTGACAATGCTGTTTAGACTTTAGTCTTCAATATTTGAGTGAATCATGTTTAGGAAATGACGATAAATTTCTATTATCCAACGCTTGAGTTGTTTTGTTTTTCATTTACCCAACCTTTTACTCACTCAAAATTTTGTTTACCCAACCCTTTTCTCTTCGGTGCCACACCCCCCCCCCCCCCCCCC
>CACRXK020001838.1:0-28025 GCA_902702795.2 Paramuricea clavata
GATAAAATGGCGTATTTCTTGTATTTTGTTTAGATTTTTTAGTTTCCTCCTGTTATAAAGGGTTAAATTTATTATTAGTGGAATGGAAATGGCTTGGATGGAAGAATAACAAGGCTGAATTGTTAACAAGCGACATGGGATGACAAAATGGCGCCGAATTTGGACAAAGTTGTGGATTTACCTTGTCGATGGTTAAACAGGTATGATCTACTAGAAACCAAGTTGAAACTTGTTTAAAATGTTCTTGATACCATCATGTCTGAGATGATTTACATTTTTTGTAGAATGTCGACGAGATCGCCGATAAACAGCGGAGTAAAGTGGAGAACTTGGCCAAATACGTCCATTTGCAGGAGGTAGGCACATTTCGAATTATTATTTCGGTCAGAAAATATTAACTATTTTACACCAAACCAGTGATAATATATTTAAATAAGTACCATTTATGTTTCTATCAAAAAGATTTAGGGAAAAACGTAATGTAAGTCCACTGCTGTTTATCTGAATTTGCAAGCCACAAATTGACGTTTAACTATGATTATTGCATGGCCATTTTCTTGTGAAATATTAGTGCTAGGCATTTCACACTTACCAATGACCACCCCCAAAAGTACCATCTGTGAACCATATAAGCACCTCAGAATAGCCAAAGCTTTTATGGTTTGGTAGATAGCAGTATGGCGAAGGCGTCGTTTTTGGGTGTGGTCAGTTTTGGACGTTTCGCCCCGGATTGGTGTTCGGGCAGCGTTACCATGTTGACCGTCATGGTCAACTTACCCTAAAACAGTTGAGATTATCTGTCCTAAATGAAATGCATACAAACTCATATACAGGTCCTAGACTACTTACAGTACCCGGAGTAATAAGTGATAAGTTTCTACGTAACGTACGCAAACGTACCTATTTTACAATTTTTCTAAATTGAGAGGAAGATTGGTGACGAAATAGAGTGCAGAAAAAAACAAACATGGCGGATTTTTCATGTTTACCTGTCAATTCTAGTCTTGGTTGTTTGGCAAAGTCTTTGGGAGCTTTGAAGCCTGTACCATGGGAAAAGGTAAAAGTTATTTCTAAAATGTTACATTTCCTATATAAACTGTGGAAAAGTAATCTAAAATTTACCAATTGTGCAAATATTATTATTAATAAACGGCTCTTGAAATTGTCATTTACTCATTTATTATTTACATCAAATCAATTACGTGTATATAATATGAAAATACTCAATGTTGTTATGCTTTGATATTTATAATATTATAATTAATAACAGTCAGAAAAATACAGATCTATTGTATTTTTTAATGTGTTTGATGAATTGAATCAAATTTTTGCTTATATTTAATACTGGAAGTCTCCCTGGCAAATATGTTTGATTCTTCCACTGGAAGAATCAAACATATTTGCCAGGGTACATTTTATGTAAAGGCTGGTCTTCATTATGCATCAGTCAATTCGCAGAGTGTTTGTCGCAACTGTCACAACAAAACAATTTTTTATTTCTTGCGACAGTTGCAAATGAATTACAATAGGCGGTTGAACAGAATTCACATTGACGAGTCAGGCACTGATTAATGAAAACCAGCTCTAAAAGCCACGCCGAAGATATGCCAGCACTTGAACAATGTCACGCCACATTTTGAAAATATACTATGCCAAGCTTAGCCTGTGCCCAGTGCCACTTGTGACATGGAAAGGAATGTTTGAATGGGACACTTTTGCCAAGTAACATTTAGCAAAGGCCTGACTGGAAAGTTTGGAAAATGTGCAGCCGAGATTTAATAGTAAATATATAGAAAGCGTCAAAATTGTGCACCCAATATCTCAATTGTGCGATACAAACTTTCCACACTGGAGCAAAGTTTTGGGAATATTTGGTAGGAAGTAAAGCTAATTTTGTCTTGTGGGAGCCTTTAATTTTGTGAAACAGGAGCAATTTTACCAAACATGGCCAACTGTCATTGTTGGCAAGCAAATTTAAAGTAAAATCTAAAAGGTCTGGAACTTTTGCTTGACAAATTAAAAAATGGCGTAGCATCTATGTCTAGTGGAAACAATTTTTTCACTGAAAAGTTCAAGAACTTGTTCAAGTTTTTACATTGGTCCAAAAGTGTGGCAATATATTATGGCTCATTATAGTGGAGTAACAAGAAACAAAAAGTGAAACCAAAGATTGTGGAAATTGGCGGTTTTTGGTTTTTAACCCGAACTGCCTCACCCTATCAGAGACAGTAGATGGAGGTGGTATTAATACATCAGGGTTTCTGCATGTTAAATCTACTGAGGAATGCAGAAAGCCCATTTCAGAGACTCTAGATTTCAAAATTTTCCAGGGAGCATGCCCCAGGATGAGTTTATTTAGACCCCTACCAAACCATCTTCCACTGTCTACAATAGTAGATTTCTTTGTATGGGTATTATATCTTCATATTACATGACTGCATAGAATCCAGATAATGAATTTTGCATATCACAAGTTGGTGTACAAGTATTTCACCACGAAAAAGCGTTTCACCAGGAAAAATCAAAAATTAATTTTATCAGCATGTACTGTAACAATTGAGGTAGTGTGATTGTTGAAAATGCGGTCTGAGGGAGGCACTGTCTAGAACAATTTGGCTGAGCTGCTATTTAACATTGCAGAAACAAAATTCATACCAATCATGTACCGGTGTATGTACCACAGAATACCGCAAAAATTTACATGTTCCATATCTTTTGTCTAATGTATATAATATGGTTCCTTAATATTTTTTAGTATAGTCTATCAATATATTTTTTCTTCCTGGGGGTTTTGGGGCAAGATTTCATAGACTTAATTATTGTTTTTAAATGAATATTCTGTGGGGAAAAATCCAATGCACCACAGAATACCAGTGCAGAGGTAAGTAAGCAACGGTTTATCAAATTGTACCAGGATTTGGTATGTCATGTTGTATGATAATACTGTGGGATATTGCTAACTTAATTTAGTGAAAGTTAAACACTAAAATCAGTACAGAATACCAGTGGTATAACCAAAGAATACCAGGTTTATCAATAATTTTGAAAAATTCAGTTTTTCAATGGTAAAATTGATTTCACTGTGTGATTCCAGTGTAGTAATAATGTTGTGTTGCATAGAAAAAGTATTGATCAACATAAATTATGCTGGTTTGCGAACTTATTTTTAAACATTTGGATTTTACAGGCATTATGTGAAAAAAAAGTACCAAAAATATAGAATGTTACTTCTTGTTAATCCTGATTATTTTTAAGATTTTTTAAGAAAATATACATTTTTTGTTTTTATATGTCAGTTAAGACTAAAACTAATATTTAATCACTAAAATAAAGTTCATAGCATATTTCCTTCAAATTTTATATAAGAAATAAATAAGACTGGTATTCTGTGGTACCATGGTATTCTGTGGTACATACACCTGTACAATTGCCACTTGTATTGTGTCGTACGCGTATCTTGCACGTATTATACCTTCATGACACACAAAAAGAGTTGAAATATACCGCTCAGGATTGGTATCTTAAGTGCATGTAAAATGCTAAAAATGAAAATTATTACAAACGAATACTAGATCTTAAGGTAATTCCGCAGTAATTGTTCCCGAAATGAGAATGTGCTGAAACTTCCCAGGCATGGAGTTTATGATATACTTAAAGTAAAATCACACAAAAAAGTCGGGGTCACCGAACTCGTTAAGAAGATATGACAATCACAATATACCACATTTACGCCAATATGGCGCCATCTTGACGCTCATTACGAGTAACAGCAAAATCACAACAGCCCGATATTTATTGACGTTTTTAGCGCGGATTTTGCTTTTGTAAACCTATCTTGTAATTATTTTTGAAAAAATATTGTGTTTTGAGCAAAATGAAACTACTAACGTGTACAATTCTGATCTATAAATGTCTTTTCCACATTTCTTTACATATCTTTCTTGGAGAACATGCATTGATAAAGGATTTTTTTTCAAGATCCAGAAATGATTTTTCTTTTAATTTCGGATATGAAATGTAAAATGCATTAAAGAAATAAATTATCAGTTAAAAAACAGGAGTCACCGATCTTTTTAAGGAAATGTGGCATTAAAACGTGAAATACAAGTAAATAAATATACTACAGACACAGGGAACCCTAGCTACACTTTTGTATGCCTTTTTTGAAAACATTGATTTTAACGTAATTCTTTGCACGAATGTAACCAAAGATGTTTTGAAGTAACATAAAATTGTCATAAAATGATTTTTTTAAACGGTATACGTATAGTGAATTAAACTATAAGTTACAAGATGTGCGCAGTAAAAGTGCGCAATGCAAAACTGCGGAATTACCTTAAGCAGGGAAATGGTAACAGTGGCGAAGCCAGCCCGACAATTCGGTCAAATTTTTCCATGTTCATAGACCGTGAAAACAATCAATTTGTAAAGAAAATTTCTTTGAATAATGATAATGATTTAAAATTTGCATAGCATGACTAAATTGTCGGGCTGGCTTCGCCGCTGAATAGTAACACTCAATAGGTAATTGTCACATTTACTTGGCAGAGAAGTACTCAGGTCATGGCAATTGTTAGTTTATTCTTTCTTAACACTGAGTTGAGCACATCAGTCAGGGTGGACCAGTTCCTTTTCTTGTAAAAAATATTTTGATAATTTGAAAACGTACGGTGGCCCACAAGTGTCACGGCGAAAGTAAATAGCCACCGCAAACTTAAATTAACTCACGGCAAAATAAAGTTAACTCATAGCAAAATAAAGTTAACTCACGGCAAAATAGAATTAACTCACGGCAAAATAAAGTAGTTAATTAACTCACGGCAAAATTAAATTAACTCACGGCAAAATAAAGTTAACTCACAGCAAAATAAAGTTAATTCACGGCAAAATAAAGTTAACGAAATAGAATTAATTTAACGTTGGAAGGCCAGGCCTTAAAAGAGGCCTAAAACAAAATGGCTTGTGAGTAATTTCTTCAGCAAATTAAGCTATTAATCTTCTCTGACTATATAAGCTAAATAGCAAAAGTCATGTATCTACCTAAACAAATCAGCTTAAAACAGTAAACAAATAATTAAGAACTATAGGAAGGAAAGTCAGAGAAGATTAATAGTTTATAATTTGCTGAAGAAATAACTCACAAGCGAAACGAGACAATCGAGCGCGGTGCCGGCCATTTTGTTTTAGGCCTCTTAATTCTATTTCGTTAATTTTATTTTGCCGCGAGTTAACTTTATTTTGCTGTGAGTTAACATTATTTTGCCGTGAGTTAACTTTATTTTGCCGTGAGTTAATTTAATTTTGCCGTGAGTTAATTTAATTTTGCCGTGGCTATTTACTTTCACCGTGACACTTGTGGGCCACCGTAAAAACGAGAATGGAGCTCCAGCTGCGGTCAACCAACCTCCTTTTTTGTCCACTTTTTTGTGTTTTTCTTCGCTTTATTCATCAAAACGTTGTGTTTCATCCTGGTTATCAGTAGTTGATCCATTAACCCTTTAAGTGGCAATGCGTCCAGATGCGCCCTACGATTTTACTTGTCAAGTGCAGAGTGCTGCCACCCAATGGGTTAATCTCCCCATCACCCAGTGTTAAGCCTTTAAGTAGCAATGCGCCCAGATGCGCGCTCTACTTTATTATTTCACTCTGTCTAATGCCAGACGATTTTAATCTTCAAGGGGAGAGTGCTGCCACTCAATGGGTTAACAACAACTGAATAAGTACTGCACTCATTCTGAGGCACTCTGACCTTTTCGTCTGGTGAGAAACTCTTTTGCACTTTCAATCTTGTAGTAGTCTATTGCATTCCATTTCAAATAACTGCTTCCAATCAATTTAGAGCAAACTACAATCATAGTAATGGCTGGAATCCAACACTGGACCTAATCACGATGGCCCTTACTGCACGGACGCCTTTGAAGAATACTTTAGAACTGATAGAGATTTGTATTAATCTATAAGCAGCAATCCTTTGTACAGTAGGAGATAGACTACAACTACTTCAAAAATACAAAAAGAGCCTTTGCTCGAAACGTTAAAGTTGTTTATGTACTTTTCAGGTAGTTGTATTTCATGGAAAAAATTACTCACCGTTTGATATTAATAAAGTGGCACCCCTGTCAAAATTTTTATTTCCTTAAACGAAAATGCTCTTAAAACTGTGTAGTAATTTGCTTTGAAGATTTTTGTTCCCATGCTTAGTTCTTGAGATATTTTATTTTGTTTGTAACCATGTGACGTCATTTACTCAATTACATGTATAATGAGATTTATAATATAGCATTTGTAAATTCTGAAGTCTGAACGCTGATTGGCTAAGAGCCGTGTTGATATAACTCCATGTCAACACGGGAAATTTTCCGCCGCTTGTAACACGGAAATTGTTCTTATTCTTCGGGCTTTTGACATTGCTATATTATAAAACAAATATAAAACATTTTTTCCGTATTGATATATAGTTATATCAACACTCGTGGAAATTGGGAAAACTCGAAATTGTGTGAAAACACTCCGCCCTTCGGGCGTCGTGTTTCAACACAATTTCTCGTTTTCCCAACTTCCACTCGTGTTGATATAACTGTATATCAACACGGAAAATGTTTTATATTTGTTAAATCAGTAATTGCTGTGACGTAATTTTGCTGTTTTTGATGGATTTGTTTAAAAAAACAGTATGCTTAATGATGTAGGTTAAATTAACAAATGCGCCGCATCTTTGGAAAGATTTTGATAAAAAATAGCAAAGATACACAACAATTACTGATATCTCATTATATATGTAATTGAGTAAATGACGTCACATAGTTACAAACAAAATGAAATATCTCAAGAACTAAGCATGGGAACAAAAATCTTCAAAACAAATTACCATACAGTTTTACGAGCACTTTCGTTTAAGAAAATAAAAATTTTGATGCGAGTGCCACTTTAATCTAATTTTCTGTCTATATAAATTATTGTTCAAAATTTGTCTTCTTCGTAGGTTCGAAAATTGGTCCGACTTTACCCAAAAGTGTCAATTGATTCTACATTGCCTAGCAGCATTACATTAGAGAAAAGAAACTTGGATGCTGCTTTAGCAATTGAAGTATTCCTACTTGAATCTGAACTTCAACATAAAGACAAAATTTTACCATTGTTGTTGAATCTACTAAAATGTTTACCTTGCGTAAAATTTAATGAGGCAAATGAAGTAAGCAGAGTTGCGAAGGGTTGCCTTGCAGAAGAATTTGCTTTTCATTTTGTATCATTATTACTGGAGATAGCAACTCTAGAAAAGGATAATGGCTCAGATATTGTTTCGGCTGTATTGCATACGTTTCAAGAACTTGTTCAGTTGTGTTGTAATGTTGGACAACAAACGGATGTTAAAAAAGGTGGGTCTATAGCAAAGGAAGAATAAGCTAATTTGAAGGGAAAGTCCTCTGTGAACTATATTCTGCTTACATGAAGCATTTCATTTTGTATTTCAACGACGGAGATCGGAGATTGGACAAAAATTTGAGCTGAAATCTGGAGTCGAAACCACTCTGTGCTATGCGAATATCGTCTGGGAGAATTTTTACCAGTGTAAAAATTGCAAAACGATACTGAACAAAAAAATTGCTTCTAATGTGCTAGCGCACGCGAGGCCTTCTGGTCTACACGCGTGCAAACGAACAACCTGCTCCCGGTTGATATCGACAGGCTTGAACAAGATTGTGCAGCACCCTATAAGAACAAGTTGTCAACAATGTTGTTACAACCGTCACTTTATAGATAGCCTGACTACCGCAGATCCCGACATGTGAAGCCAGATGCATTGAGGACCATGATTCTTAACACCACCTGTATTTCTTTGTTTTATTTTCCAGCATTTATTTGTAAAGTCACAATCCCTGTTCTTCTTGGAATCTGTCAAGCTATCAGTGCCAACTCGTCTGGTTCAACTCCTTCTGATTCTCAACTTCTCTGCCATAAACAGTGCAAGAAATGCAGTTCAGACTTTAGGCTGAAGTCTGTGAATGCAACATATGACAACACAGACGGAGCAACTAAGAGCAAGAGCAGCGTATTTTTGACAGCTGTATCAGCAAGTCAACTCCAGACAATTGTTACTCAAATTGAAAGTTTGGTTTTATCACAGAGCTTGCCTGAACTTGATACAATACTTTCAGAACTAAATCAGGTAAATGCCGTACGTCAAATTATATATGAAGTGTATGAATCATAGGGATCCGGTGTAGATAGTAAAATAATGAGCGAGCAAAGGCTGGAAACGTTGAAACGTTGCTGTTTCAGGTACAGTAGTTGACCAAAGTCACCACAAATGCCTATGACGACAGTTGGCATGGGATTTGGCTTGCGAAAATTTTCAGGTTGCAAAAAACCTGTGTTGAAATCCGAACATTAGTCACATACATTAAATGTGATTCTGCCCAACGACATTTACAACCCAGCAACGCAGTTTCTCTAAATTCATCCACACATTAACGTTTGTTTTTTTTAGACTGGTAGTTTACCAGATAGATTTCCTTATCATCACTATGGAGAGCTTATAGTTGACGCCACTGTGAGCATGTTGAAAGATCTTTGTGTTAATAGAAATGGTAGGCTATGATTATCATAAAACATTTATATATCATTTTGGAGTGAAACGAAATATTTGTGGGGTCTCGATCGCACGAGTGGACCGTCTGTTCACATGCTAATAATAGAGAGTTTCAGATTTGACTTCCACTACCGCTACCATTATGGGATTTTTAACCAATCAGATGCGTTTGATGTATCAGATTAACCAATCAGATGCGTACTAGGTCAGTGAGAGGTAATGGTAGCGCTAGTGAAAGTCACATCTGTGCCTTGTTAAATTAAAGGTGCCTATAACCAGCCTAGACCCCTGGAGGGCCTTTACTTGGCAGGTGACAATTGATTTGCACATTATGAAATATACTGTATATAGAAGGACCTATAGGCTGTCCTTCAAGGATATATAATTTCTCCATGTCCCAAACGGGAATCAAAGCAGGGATAGCCGATTAAAAACGTCACTATGGGATATGAATCCACGCATACGAGTTTTACATAAGATGTTTGTGGGATGATGTAGGCGTTGAATCTGTAACGCTCGTCTTTTATCTGAATACACCCTTCCGGAAAGTGCTCAGTCTTGGCTATAGAACCACGTTTTTGTGATTAAAATGTTGGTTTAAAGCCATTTACCTTGTTACAGGTGACACATTTACGAAACCATGCAGTTATACCTGTGAATATAAAATACCTGTTTATAATTTTGTAATCAGTGACAAGATGAAGGGCTCTAAAGTCAACGTCCCAAACACAGCAACGAGACTCTATAGCCTGGCTAAATACTTTCTGGAAGGGTATATTGAGTATCCTACGTTTACTGTGAGTCGTATGCATATAATACTTCTTAGTGTCTCAATCGGGTATACCAGTACCTCGATCAGCGTTTACTGTATCAAACCACATATCTTGGGTTCGAAATGAATCTTATTAATAATCAGATGTTTTGACTGGATTCCACAACTTCAAATTCCTACACCGCTGAGGAATACAGTGGGTAAAATACAGCTTGGCGTATTCAATAAATTACCTTTTCCCATTTAGATTTACCACCTCAGTCAGTGGAAGGTGTTCAAAACTTTATCAAAAATCTCTTCATCAAAGAAAGAACAGGCGTTCAGAAAAGCAAGCATTCAAGACATGATTTACAGTGGAAATTTCATATCCTTGCTTCTTGTGTGGATCTTTTGGTGTGGTCAGCTAAAGATGACTCAGGTTTGAAAATTCAATTTTCTACCAAATTTGAAACCTTTCTAATTCAACGTGCCACTTTTTTCTTTTCCATTACTCACAATTTTAACTCGATTATCCATATAGCCTGAACCCAAACTACACTGGATAGCTATATATATATCAGTTCTATTAAACTTTTCTCCTTTGGGAATACTGAGAAACTAAATTTCTCAATTCTTGAGAAACTAAAGGCCATATTACACGGTGCAATTTTTCTTGCAACTTGCAATGCAATTCTGCTCTTGAGAGATGTTAATTAGTGAAATCAGTGAAGAATTTTCGATATGTTGAGAAAACGTCTGCGAAGTGTAATGAAGATTCGTATTTGGCAATTTTACATCTCTCAAGAGTAGAATTGCATTGTAACATGGCCTTAAGGCTGCGTTCAGACTGGGTGCCCGGCACTGGTGCCCGCGTCACTTATTTTGGCGCCTAGTTTGAACACGACGTTTCGAAATGAAGTTGGGCACAGTGCCCAAGAAAGGGCACTACTTCTAGAGGTAGTACTCAACAACGCCACTGTGCTAAACATGGTTTGGGAACCAGTTTGAACATTGGACACCAGTGCACGCAGCCTATTAATTTATCCTTTTGGAATATCATTCCTTATTGGCTCAGTACATACATTCATGAGATAACTGGAATAGCCTTGATGAAAACCTGCGGTATTTTACTGTGCTAAAGACCAAACTGGATGCACTCTTCTCTTTTCATATGCGACTGGGGGAAAACTTTTGAAGTTATAATCCGTAAACTGCAAGTACATGTATATTATTTACAGGAATCGAACCCCATGCAGTAACAAAGGCGAAACCCATATCACGGCACAAATTAGCCTTTCTCACGCTCGGTTTATCCGTTATTTTGAGGGGTAATGTCTTTTCCAAGTCTGAGAGTGTAAGCACCGCGAAATGTGACACTTTATCACGACTGTAGTTGTGCATGTGTATCATGATAATTTACAGAACTTCGCAACTTTAAGAAGTCACTTTTCACATTGTTTTAGTTGTCTAGATTATTTTACGAGGGGAGATAGTGCCCCAAAAATGGCGGATATTGGGCCGCGTGAGAAAGGCTAATGGACCTTTCCCCTTATGAGTGAAATTTTGATATAGAGATGCCTGGGGGACAATTTCACACAGCTTGAAAGAGAATCACAAAATTAGTAATATTCCGAAGTTTCGTTGCGAAATGTTGTAAAATGCGGATAATATAGCCTTGCGAAGTATGCCGTTTTTCAATCATTTTGCATTACAATCTAACATTTTGCATCAGTTTGATCATCTGATTATCAGTTTCCCGTTTGTAATACTAAATGACTGAAAAACGGCAAACTTCGCAAGGCTATGTTAATTTATAATATTATCCGCATTTTACAACATTTCGCAACGAAACTTCGGAATATTACTAATTTTGTGATGCTCTTTCAAGCTGTGATGAAATTTTTGTCCAGACTTGTCTAGATCAAAATTTCACTCAAAAAGGGGAAGGTCTATTGCTGTGCCTCCAATATCTCATTACAAATGTTCAGGGGTCGGTTGTACGAAGGCCGGATAGCGCTATCCACCGGATAGTGATTTTTTCAACCTTTGTAAAAATGCTTTAAAACCACTGATATGAACCTCACAATTTATTGAAAGAAACTTTAACTTATAAATACTCAAGATTAATTTAGGTTACAGTATATACCAATCAAGGGGGAATCTTAGCAATCTAGAAAATGTCGCTATCCGGTGTATAGCGTTATCCGGCCTTCGTACAACCGACCCCTGCACAATACCTATACACAAACGTACAACAATGTATACCCCTCCCCTGCGTGACATTACTTGTATACGAATAAAAAAAACTGGGGTTTTCTTGTACCAACTAATGGCCGTTCCACTGCAAATGTTCAGCAAATTACGCGACTTCACAAGCAATGTCTGTTGATACAAATTAGAGCAAATTTTTATTTTGCAGATGTGGATGATTTGATTGAACCTCTTGTTGAGTATCTTAATTCCAATAGTTCCTTTGGTCTTATCCAGACTGACCCAGATCTTATTGTTTGTTGTCTTAACAGCCTTGGAAAACTGGCATGTAAATATGAAAGTCGTGCAAGGTTAGTTTTTTATAACCAATAAAAATGTAGTGATGAATATTCATCTGTCCACAAGCATTATCTGTCTGACTGGCAGAGCTTTCAAAACAAGCCGGCGGCCCCCGGAACCCCGGTGGGTGCTACGAAATTTACCTCCGGTTTCTTAGGTAGCGGCTGTGGTAGAAAAGTAGGCGGTTGTCCGTAATGAAGAAAATAATCGTTTTTACAAATCAAATAATATTTGATGGAATTTCAAGTGTGGTCATCATTTTTGTCCACGTTCTTTTGCTTATTGGAACACTGACCACACTGTATAGCTAAACCTATTCAATAATAACTAAAGTTGTTGTGAACGATAAAATAATTACAATTGCTGCTTTATTTCAATTGTGGCTTCATTTGGGTCCTTATAGTTAATAGCTGTTACAAATCCCCTAATTCTCGCTGTTTTCTTACCATCGGTTTATGATGTGAAAAAATGAACAACAGATTCATATAGTCATGCTATATATACAGTACCACAGAAACATGATTTTCTGAAAGCCCTGTGATGGATCATAATGCTGTAGAACAAAAGATACGTTTACTATACATGGCAGGCCTGCAAATTAGAGAGTTTGAGCAAGACAACGAAGTACGAAGACGAAGGCGTACTTGACAATTTTTGCCGTTTGCACATTATCTTGCGCATACTGAGTTGGACCTCACTGGTGGTTGCTCAGCGTGTCTTCCCATGTGTCGCTGTTCATGAATACCGACCCTAATTCTTGCCCTGACCAAGAAAAAAACACCGAGACATGAAACTATATCCCGTCTTAGTCCTTCTGTCTTCGTTCGGAACGAAGTTCACAACGAATTTTGCCAAAATATTCGTTGTGAACGAAGGCAGAAGAACGAAGACGGGATATGGATTCATGTCTCGCTGTTTTGTCCTGATCATGGTAAGGATTTGGGTCAGCATTCGTAAACAGCTAGACATGAATCTCTAATCTGTTTTCACCCCTGATCCTAAACTCAGAATGCGCAAGATAATGTGCAAGACAGGCAAAAATTGTCAACCACGTCGTCGTCGTCCGTCTTCGTTCTCTTGCTCAAACTCTCTATTAGTGTCGGTCATCGGACATTGTCCGGGCTAATTTTACCATTTGTCTGATCAAAGCTTTTTATGAGCGGACATGTGACCGACTGATTTAGGATGGTCAAATGTCCAATATAAAAACAAAATTTGACTCATTTTTGCTAATGAAATCAAAGAGTGATAAACAACACTTTCCATTCATTTCTTCCTGCAGTAAGCCGTAAGATTTAATTACCAATATCAATCTAAATCACCTTCGTATATAACATGGTAGAAGTAAAACCTGAACCATAATTCACTGATGCATTATTTCTGGTAGATATTATACTCAGCAGTAGATGCATTACTGTAGAGCGCAGGGGCGTAGGAACGGGGGGGGGGCACGGGGGGCATGTGCCTCCCCCCCCCATTTTTTTCAAAGGACTAAAAGTGCCCTTTTTTGTGATGAAAAGTGCCCTTTTTGTACAAGCTAATGGTGCCATTTTTGTTTGGAAATTTCCAAGTTTTTTAAAAAAATTTGGTCAAAAACGTGCAATTTCGGTATGGTACGACGGCGGGAAAATTTTTCTCTCCCCCCCCGTCGCCATCATTTCCGGGAAAAAATTTTTAGGTGCCCTTTTCAATACCCTAAAGTGCCCCTAGAAGCCGTGCCCCCAATCTTTTGATGCTTCCTATGCCCCTGATAGAGCGGACCAACATGACCAGCCGAAAACATCGTGTTCAAAAAGATGCGAAACATTTTACTTTGACCATTGTCCGAGAAAATTTGATAAATGTCAGACCATACTTTGTCTTGGCCGGACATTTGTCTTTCCAAGCAAGATAATTTATTTGCAGGTCTGCCGATGGTCACCCATTTCTTTTAATGGTCACCCATTCTTTGTAATATCATTCAGTAATATATTTACTTGTTTCAGTATTATCCTGGATGCCTACCGCCACTTTCTTCTCACTCCCTCATTAATCTTGTGTAAATTATATCAAAACAAGCGGAAAACAATATCTCCTGTGGTGACTGTATCAAGTACTAATGCTGCCGTGTTTACTGCTGTTGATTCCAATGTTGTCAATGAAGAACCTGTTGAAAAGTTAGGATTTAAAATAGTTCAGGAAACTACACTGGCCAATATTTGCAAGTAAGTCTTAAGCCAGTTACAGACGAGCAAGTTTTCTATGACAAGTTTTTATATGGCAAGTTTTATTTGCCAAGTGCACGTGTATATGTGCGACAAATTTTATATGACAAGTTTTTTTGTTTTCTGACCGCCACAGTAGCTATTATTAGGCATTACGACAATAGATTGGTGACCAACTGCATGCAAGTGCTCAGATTACTTTGACAAGTTTTCTTTGTTGACCCATATACAGACGAGCTTTGTACTTTGACAATCGTTACTGTGACAAGTACACTTGTTCAAAAGCTAGCATGCTAGCTTTAGTGTACTTGTCGCAGTAAAAATTGTCATAGACAACTTGTTCGTCTGTACCGGCTTTACGTGTACGTGCTGTAATGGATAAGAGCTGACTAGATGAATGAATTCGATGTCTTGATTACAATACCATATTCAACCAAGCATATTCAACCATGTATATCCAACCCCAGCCTCATCCCCGGCGCATGAAGGTCTCTTGGGAGAAACACGCGAGAACCACGCGTGGGCGGGAGAAGGGGGAAATGTGAAGAGCTGCGCGCACTGAGCTATACTATATTACTGGAGGAAGTGCTCGGCAAAAAAAGTGTCCGCAAAAACATGGCGGATTTTCGCGCCATATGACGCCATTTCCATGACAACTGGTTCCTCCGGCTCATGAAATTACCGCTGACCAGGCTCAATTCTGAGCCCGCTACAATTTTCACCCCCCCCCCCCTGGTTTAATCAAAAAAATTTTTGCTTTTCGAGGTTTTTGCAGTAAAATCTCGTTGTTTTTTTATATTTTTTGAATTTTTTCGACTTTTGACCATTTGTTAAAAGATTTAAAAGTCGTACACGCTATTCTCACCCGCGAAAGACAACAAACCAATATGAAAAGCCCGAGAAATTTAGGCAAAGGCGATATTTGATGGCAGAGCTCACTGGTAAATATTTCACATACTATTGATGTGTTTTTATTTTTAATTTTTAAAAGATAATGGGAGTAAATGATAGAATACAATCCATTAGATAACAGGCTCTTTGTATAGTATAACGTATTATTTTCCCCCATGTGTTCAAAGTCTTGTCGTAAAATGACTACAGAAACTTTGTTTCTATATTCAAATTAAGTTTTTTGTTGTTTTTTTCTTACTTTACTAGCTTTGTTAAATTGTTGGCTGGCCATGGTTTTTGTTAAACAAATGTTGTTTTATTTAATTCAGTTAAATCAGTTTTTTCCTTCAAATCCTTTGGGTTTTCTATATAGACTGATGACTGAAATCTGACATGCTTGATTTTATGCAATTGTATGTGCTAAATAAGTGTATGTACAGGTGTAAAGGCATGAAACAATGTGCTTCTATCTATATTCTTTGTGTTTATATATACTAGAGTCTGTGGTTATTATAGTATGCATAATCTATAGGGTGCCAGTACAAGCTAGCCTAGAGGTGCCAGATTAGCTCAGGATACTGTGGGCAACTTATCTGGTAATATGATTTCTACCTAGATTTCTGACTAATGACATGTTGATTTGAGGATTCTTGAGCCACTAGAAATAGGATTGTACTTCTTGAATGTTGGGTACCAATCACAAGTGTAGGTATAAGCAAAGTATCTAGATTATAGGCTTTATAGGGTTGCACTGGAACTCATTATACAGGCCAGAACTGAGAAAGTCACACATGCTAGTCAGACATCAAGTCAGAAACAATTTAATTGGTAGATAATGTCACTTCCAGTCCATGCAGGTGGATTTATTTGGGGGCTTTTGTTCATTTCAGTCCTCTCTCTGTGCACCCCTGTATCAGATGCAACTACCTGAAACTAAGAAATCAATGAACTTCAACATTTCAAGTGAAAGGTAGTTGCATGATACATTCAAGCCTTTAAATAGTGTGGTGGCTTAAGCTACTTTTCTTATTTCCTTTCTTCACTTTCTTACTTTTTTGTCTCTAGTGAAAACTTCATTTTACAACATTTTAATTATATAATCTCTTTTTGGTCTAATTGCAGAATTATTTGATGGTGAGACAGTTCATAGTTCAACTTCTTTATTAAAGAATTATCAATTATTAGAAATAATTAATTTAGTTAGCAGTGATAAAACTATCCAGACAAGTTATTATTGTGACTTTGTAGCCAGATGGGTATGATTTTGCTTTGGCTGTTCAGCATTTTGATCCATTGTGATATGTCTTGTGGTACCTGTGAATGATTTTACCTGCAAAATGAATGACAGAATATCAGAATGTAACATTACATTAAGATACATCCCTACACTGCAATAAAATTATGTAATAGATGGTCATGCAGTGTGAAGAATATGGTCTTTTACACTCTTTGTATATAATAAACATGCTATTGTGTAATGGAAATGATCAAATAAAGTTATTTCTGCAACAGCCCTTGCATTCAAACACCTTATTTGTATTTTTCTTGTTCATGCTTAAGCATCAGCCTCAGGATAAGCAAATTCCATTGGATTTGTGAGGGCACTTGAACTATATTGGGTCATTACATGAATTACAGAAAAGATTCAGACTCCCACAGCCTGTGCTACAAGTTACAGCTGTGACAGTGTAGAGGGGGGATCCACAAGTAAAATGTGCTAGAATATCCAAGGGGGGAGGGGTGATACAAATAAAAAATTATGTTTAATATGACTTAAAATTATTAAGCAATTGAGTGCAAGTAAAATTATCTGGTATTGGACTGAGTAGGATAACAAAGTAGGGCATAGTGTTCCTTTATTAATCACTTATAATAAAGGTTTAAATGCTGAATTTTTATAAAGTGCCAGAGCATGGCCAGAGTGGCAACTGGCAGGGTATTGAAAAGGTTGGTTGTGCACATGCATCCTAAATAAATACTGTTACAAAAACCTGGTAGTTAACAGTTAAAAGTTAAAACCAATCACGAATTTCATTATTTCAAAGTAATATAAAACAAAACAAGTCGGGAAAAGGATTTTGAACCCAAGATATGAGACACAATTAAGGGGTCACGTCCATATTCATATTGCCACGCATAACGTCGAATCGACGTTATGAGTGGGTGGGTGGGTTTATCTTAATTCTCTCGACGTTATCTCGATAATCTCGTGGCAAAACGATAATTTTGTGAAAGTTTTGAAGAATGTGACTGCCACGCTCGACGTTATTTAGGGTGGGTGGGTGGGTTTGAGTGTTAACGTCGATTCGACGTTATGCGTGGCAACATGAATATGGACGTGACCCCTAATACAGTATGAGAATGAGTTTGAATGTAAAGAACAACAAAAAAGAGGGTACAAAGCTATTGTGATATTGTTGAAATTATCAATATTATACATTTGCTGCTTGTAACGGTAGTTTTTGACATAATGTGTTTATGCTTTTCCATCGAAATGGCAAGTTATAAAATTTGCCCGAAGCAGCCCAAACTTTGGCAAGCTAGAACTTAAAAAAATTAAAAGAAATAAAACTTTTGTGAATCTTACCTGAAAGCAAGAAATATAATAATCCTTTCGAGTGAATTGTTTCATCTACAAGCAGACTACAAACTTAAAACTAACACACTTTTTTCTCGACTGCAAAAATATCAAAATGTTCAGTCGAAACTCGAAAATTATGATCAAAATTTTTGCAAAAACCAGGGGGGTGAAGGATTTTACTTCAAGCGTAGGATCGCGGTTGGCCAGTGGTAATTGCCATGAGCCGGAGGAACCAATTGGCGTCAGCAAACATGAAAATCCGCCATGTTTTTCCGGACACTCGTTTGACTGAAGGATAGATAGGAGCACGTCCTCCAGTAATATTATAGCTCAGTGGCTGCGCGTCGCAAACCCCACGCACGTATTGGAGCCTGGGGACGAGGCTGATCCAACCCCGTGAGTGACGGCTGAACTAGACCTGCTCCCATCGGTTTATTCTCGTAATCGATTAATCGTTATCGACAATCGATTAATATCGATCAATCTTATTAAATAAATCATAGTCACTGCACACGTCCACATAGTCACTGTATCGGGGCATTAGACATATACTGGCTCATGCTAAGCAATTTCACTTTCTCAATATCTTTCTATTGTGACCCTTTATATTTTAGGGTTCTTTGTGTAGTTGTGAATGTAGATCCTAAATCAATCGAAGCCTTTGTTGCTGTTGTTCTTAACCGTCTCTACACAACTGGTTCTGATGATAAAGTGAAAGATCTTAAAATTTCTAATGTGATCAAGATTGTCGGTACAGTTGGTTTACATCTCAAAGATTATCCCAATGTCCTGGAGAAAGTGAGAGGAGGCTTGTTGCAAAGGTTTTGTTCACCACCGTCATCATTAGATTACTTGATTGTTGAACAGTTAATGAATATTGCACTAACTGAAAAGGTATGAATCAATAATGTACATACGCTTAAGCCTGTTTTCCATTTCAACCGTATCGTAACGTACCGTAGCATTTTATTTTGTGTCGAAGTCATTAGCTCCACACTAGTGCTCAGGAAACAAAGAAATACGCTACCCTTCGGTACGATACGATTGAAGTGGAAAATTGGCTTTAGTTTTTTAAACACATGCAAGTAAGCTTGAATGTATAGGCCATTTACAGAATGATTGAAATACATTGAAAATAGAATGGAATATTCCGATCACTGAATTGTGACTGGATGGCACTTAAATAGTCGATTAATTTCATTCTGCGCGGACATTTTAGCCGAGCAAATAAATTAAAAGTATGTTATTTGATTAGTATAAACTGTTTATAAAGCATAAAAGCGAGAGAAGGAACACAAAACATTCTCTTGGCTTTGCAGTGACAAGCAACAAAATCACTTTACAAGTTCGTGATACCAGACCATTGTTAGTACCAGTCATGCAGAAAATTTTAAAACAGTATCCGTGCAACCAAGAACTTTTCGGTTGCTTACCAAAAGTTAAGTAATGTGATTGATCATGCGCAAAGTGATCAACACAAACTATCAATGTAAATATTGAAAAGCTGGCCGACCATGATTAGCTAATGTCCGAGCAACTGCACACTTGAGCGGACATTTCTCAGACCCAAGCAAATGGTTATAATCCACACTGATTGTTATGATAAGTGTTATGCAAAGCACTCATCAAGCATGGGAGTTGTTGAAAGTTGGCAAGTTCCTTTCATACCTGGTGTGTTCAAACTGAAACTAAACTGGCTATATTTACACAGCATAACTCTATCAGTTCTAAACTCTTCTTAAGCCCTGTTTACACAATTTTTGCTGCGATTTTAGATGCGATTTTCTTCTTCTGATGGATGTGAACGAGTGGAAGAATTATGAATGTTAAGATGAAGATACAAATCCTCGGAGCATTCATAACTCATCTACTCGTTCACATGCATCAGAAGACGAAAATCGCACCTAAAATCGCAGCAAAAATTGCAAGTGTAAACAGGCCTTTAGAGGTTTGGTAGAGGTGGAACCTTCCAACGTCTAGTGTGAAGAAATGAAGGGATTCAAATATTTTCAGCCTGATTATTTATACCAATACATTGTTATCTGCATGATCATTTATCATTCCAAATATTAATTTATCCATTACAATTAGGATGAATTCTACAAGAATATATTGGGCATGTTTATTAAAATTACAACGAGTTCTGGAACATTGGCATATTCCTCTGGACCTTCGACAAAAGATGAGAAAACAGAAGGATATAGGTAAGAAGTGCAAGTCTGGTCGTTTATTCCGTGATCGGAATTCCCAGACTAGATATTATAATTATACCTGTAGTTATGAATGCATTTTGGGTAACATTGTATAGATTCATTGACCGTTAGATCACAGTTGGTTCACACTTACTGCTACAGTAATATGTATATATTGTATACATTTTATTCCTACAGACATTGCTCTAAATCCGTGATCAATGCCCTGGAACAAATCGCCGCTCGTTTAGAAAGACGGGATCTTTTGCAGGACTTACTTGTCCGCTTGTTAGAACTCTTTGTTCAAATGGGATTAGAAAGCAAACGTGCGAGTCAGAAGGCATCGTTTTTGAAGGTACGATCATCAATGGCGTGTACATACTGTAGTTCAACATACCTGCGTAGCCTGCGTAGCTGGTGTTTTAAGGGGTTGAGGCGCGGGCAACCGTCAGCCACGCAGGTTACCAGGAGGCGAAGGAAGCAACTTGAAGTTGAGATCATGCGAGGCATTACGTCTTGAGGGCACCTTTTACATTAGAGTTGTTTTCGCATTGTTTTATCTGGAGGAAAAGACAGCTGGGTGGACGGTTAGGCCACGTACCCCCATGGCCCGCTTCCTATGTCACTGAGCAGAAATATTCTAGAAAAATCCAATATTTCAATTTAAACAACTTTGAATTGAAAAGCACTGCATCAATATGTTTAATGATTCACGATTCACCGAAAACTTTTAAAATTGTATTTATTGCAATATTAAACGGCATCACGACACCGTGATTACGCCACGTCTTCTTTTCCGAATGTTTCTTCTTTCGTAGCTTCCGGGAGCTTAACTTAGCATTTTGACCAACTGCCGCCAGGACAGTCATGAAAGTTGCTTGTACTGAATAAATTTACTTGCCACAAAGACAGATCGGGAACAAATGAGTCGCGCAGGAGGTTGCTTTGCAAAGAACTCAGCAAACTGAATAAATAGTGTATGTTTTACTAAACTCTATGTATTTCAATACCTTTGACTTTGAGGCGTACAAATCCACCAGAAATTACCTCCCTAGACGGGAAACCAACAAAAACCTTCTATATGCTTGTCAACTTGGTGCTAGACGAGGTTACACAACTGTTCAAATACAGTTAAATACAGTAGTTAAATATGTATTTAATTCTTTAGGCATCATCGAGCGCAGGTAACCTGGGTATTTTAATCCCTGCCATCGCTACAACAGTTTCACGGCTTCCACCGATAACTGATCCTAAGCCTAGGCTTCACAAATTATTCCGCGATTTTTGGCTTTATTGTGTTGTATTTGGGTTTGGAGTGGAAGGATCAAGTACCTGGCCAGTACAGTGGTATACTGGAGTATGTCATATTGCAGCAAGATCACCTCTATTACTTGGTGAAGAACATTTGAGATCAGAACTCTTGTATAATTGGGCGTTGAAAAGTGATGCCATTGATGCGGTAAGTCATGTACTCACTATACTCTGAACTTCGTTTATACTGGAGAGCTCTATTGGTTCTAAAGTGTTCTCCTGGGTGCCCAGTAAGGGACATCCCATATTGTTCCAGTGTTATACTACGGGACGCAACCGGAGTACTCGTGTGGTTTTTGGTCAAACTGGGAATGTTCTTTCCATATACGAATGAGGCCAAATTATGATCAGTAAATTGGAGATGAAAGACACATGAACTACCTCTGTATCAACAACACCCCGTATATAGCAGCCAGCTACTGTAAAGTCAGAAAACTTGACTTGCTTGAAACTTCTTAGACAAAGATATTGGGTTTGAGTACATGATCCCAATGTTTCATACGGCAGTCTAACAACGCGACTTTAAATAAAAAATATCTTCATGTAAGACAAATATATAAATATAATTTAATACTCTTTGTTAGTGTGACCTTAACAAGCATTATTACATGATTATTATATTATATTATATTATATTATTGTATGTATGTCTTTTGGATGATGCAAAACAGTAGAAGGCTCTCTGCAAAAAAGCATTCCGGGGGTGATTTATTTTGCCAACATTCTATTGCCAATGTATGGGGGTTTAGGTGTATTATTGTGATTAAATTTTCTTGGAATCGTAGAAATTATCTCTTCAATTTCTTTGCAGACGGAAGTGAATGAAGTGCGAACGTCAGTACTTGATGTAATTGGAAATGCAAATGAACTATCTGTGATTGTAAAGCAGTTAAATTTTGGACAATGCACATATCTTCTCTCAGTGTACAGACTGGAGTCACTACGTGTGGCAAATGATACCAGTTCATTCCATCAAATATTCACGTATTTAGAAAACAAACCAATACAGAAAGACAAAGCAGGTATGCCAAGTCACGTGATGACTTCGATGTTTTTTTTGTATAAACATATTTATTTTTCACTAGCGTTTGCCCAAGAGCATGAAGCTCGTCTACGGCGCTCACGCTACACATTTTTACACTGATAAAAATTATCACACTTGGAAAGTTGAACAACTGCTTCCCTTATCAGCCAGATTAACACATATTCGACTATTGATGGAAACGTTTGGTTTCCTTTATGTATTGTTGAACAAACATAAGAATATTCAGATTATTTAACATATCCAAATTCGTAGGACCGTGAAGAAAAATGTTGACTTTTTGTAAATCCGACTTTTACTTTTTGTAAAAAATTCCAAATTATTACCAAAGACTTCCATGTTCGGCTGAGCCTTGTTGTACCGAACATGGGAAGGGGTGGGAATTCGTAGTTTTGAAAACCCCCTCCCCCCTAATGACAAAGTGACTTTGGTGGTAACGTGCATATAAGTATACGTGTTAGCTGTCTTTCGCGACTCGTTTGGACACAAGCATATTTGTCTTCGGAGCATATTTGTTCTCAGAGCATATTTGTGCTCGGAGCATATTTGTGTTCGAATAAGTGGCCATTTGATTGCTTTCACGATCACGTGTGAGAAAATCCTGAAACCCAAACTACGAAAGCTACACTATATACTGGTCAAATAAAGCCGTTTTATGCATTACTTCTTAACCTTAACCAAACTTTTTAGGACCAATTTTTGTGTGTATAAAATAGTTTTAGGCTCTAACATCCTTTGAAAATAATGTTGAAGGCAGCAATAGGAAAAGCGTTGGACAACCAGTTTGTAATTTTCGTAGTTTAGAGTTTTCGTAGTTTGGTGAACACTCCCAAGCAGTGACCAATAATTTCCTTATTAACCTTGAGCTGTATATTTCAGGCATGTGGCAATGTATATCTGTGATTGCAGACAGAGTATTTGAATTGTTTCTTAATGCTCTGACCGGTAAACCAAAAACAGACGAACGAGAAAGAGAACTTGAAAGTCATGCCCAATTTTTCCTTGTCAAGTTTAATCATTTGACATCTCGAATCAGACGTATTGCTGACAAGTACCTCTCTTCACTTGTTGATAGGTAAGAAGTGCTTCTTAATTAGATAGATATATGAGATTTTAGAGTCAGTTTCCACCCCGATTTAAATACAACGATTGTCGTTCCCTTAAACTATTCCTGATGCTTAAAATCTTAATCCCAAACCTAATCCTTAAATCCTAGCCCAGATCCTACCTAACCTTAACCCCAATATTATCCTAATACGTAGCCTCCTCCGCAGGGGGTGCTTAAAAATATGCTGCAAAATATAGATCCCAACTTTTAATCATTAAATTTAGAACAAAATATTGGTCACATATGAATAGAATTTTCACTGAGTTTGGGTGTTTTGTTCATTCAGACCGGCTGTAAGCTTTGTTCGAATTGAGTTTGTTATTGCTAAGGCATGCACGGCAGTGTTGCTACGAGGATTTACGATGGGCGTATAATTACGATGGGCGTGTGACCTTAAATCAAGGATTCTCAATCGGAGGTCCCCATTAGGAAGCTTCAATTTGTTCTAGCTCGGTTTTCCCCGCAATGCCCACTCCATTCTTTTATAATCTCTATATGCCTCCGCAGGCATCTCTTACAAAATGTCTTAACGGTGACTCAAGAGATGCTTGCAGAGGCGGCTTTCTGATGCGTAAAACTTTGCATCAAAGTTATGGTGACGTCATTTCGGAACATTTTGTGGAAAATCACGAACGAACTCTAGATTTGCGTCATTTGTACATGCCCGCTATCATCCCAAAATATGTGAATCCAAGTTTCCTTAACCACAAGAAAAAGAGACAGGCCGTAGACGAAATTGGCTTATATTCGTTTTTTTCAGATTTCCCCATCTTCTTTGGAACGGTGCAGTGTTACATACGATGTTAGATATCCTTCAGGTTCTGGCTCAGTCACTTGAACAGAAGGTATGTTTTAAATGGAGTTACGGTTAAGTTTTATTTTTGTCAGGATTTTTAAGTATTTTACATCTTGGCTTATGACTTAGTATCTCAGATTACTGACATGAAAAAGACATTGGAAAATTAATTTAAATTATCGTACAGTTAATTGTACTTAAACTTAAAGTTAACGGCAGATGTATGTCTGTGACCTTATTTATGGGAAGTCTCTGACGTCATCTGAGATCAGGGGCAATTCCCGTACGTGTTTTCAATCTGCCCTATACTTCCCTTCGCCCTTTCCCACCCGGTTTTTTAGGACACATATTGTCCACTTGTTGGATGCAATCTATCAGTGTGACTGGTGCCGGAGGTCTGCCTTGGCAGAATTATCTCTTGCTACCAGGCCTCGAATTTCCCTGAAATCAACCGACGGCAATGGCGTTGAAAATTACCGTAGAATGTAACAGCTGTCTACGGCAATTTTGACAGTTTCCACAGCATTTTTTCAAATTACTGTAATAAAACTTTAATTTTATTGTTACTTTGGATTTTTGACAAGCTAGAAACATGTCCACGTATTTCTTTAGTGTTTTTTTTTTCGAAGAAAACTAAGACTAAAATAGTGATTTACGCATGATTTGATCAACATCTGAAATCAAGTATCAAAATATTAATGCACAGTGAATAGTATAAAAATTGCACTATACCGTCGTTGCCGCAATGATCCACGGCATTTTGTTCTCCCTCTACGGCAATTGCCGCGATAAAATTCGAGCCCCGATTGCCAGTTTGCATGCCATAAGTGTTTTCCAATTTGCCATTGCGGTTATTGTTTGCAAGGCTAGAGTACTGACTTGCCATGATCACTACCTCCAAACGCAGATACTCTGCCGTGGGAGAATTCTTGTAATACGTATTTATGGCAACTTTAACTTGTATTTAGGTTGACAATCATCAGTGTTTACATTTGGACGTAGGAGATACTCCGTATGTATTAATTGTATCTGATGCCGCTGAATTACGAGAGAGAACTGTCAGTGATTTTGCTGCTAGATGTACTGGTATACTCAAGGAAGCCCTGAAGTGGGCGCCATTGACCACTAAATCACTGTTGCAGGTGAGTGCAGAGTCCCCGAATAAAAACACACTTAATCACACGTTTCGATTTAACCAGGTACTTGATTAGGTTCCCTGTCTCCACCAAACCCCAAACCAAGCGTATGAGAGAGTACACTGCTTGTTTGTGGTTACGCAACAGCCCAGCTTTTGGGTAGTCAAATATTTTTTTGTGGGAGGGTGACAAAGGCTATGATATTGTACATCAAAATCAGAAACTATCAACTACAATCCAAGACTTACGTTATACTGTCCACAAATACCCATGCAGTGTATTTTCTTACATATTGAAAGTACCCTTGGTAGCTGATTCTAGTGGTTCTATCAGACCCTGATTAACCTGTCTACTTTTACCAGCAAATTTGATAAGCTTCCTGAGCACCATTATCTCATCACTTATTTTAGAGTTACATCTTGACTTTCCGCTTATGAAACTCTCTTAGCTTGCTATATAAGCTCGCTGCCTATGTATTTCATGGGCAGATTTACTGATTTACCCTCCTATTTTGTGTGAAAGGCTTTAACCCAAACGCCTAACCCTGCCGAAGCTCACTGACTGGTGCCGCTTGCACCCAACTCCTTTTAAATAAATGAAAATCCACCCTTGATATATTTACCTGTAGGAATACCTGGTGAAAGTCGATCATATCCAAACAAATTTTGGACAGCATACAGGAATGGCTTTAGTTACAGAAAGTTCTGTCACTATGCCTTCATTGAATCGTAATACAGCTGCAGTCAGTTCATCCGTGATATCCAAGCGTCCTTCCTGTGCGAAGTATGATAATGCACAGTTCACTGCGGGTCTTACTATCAGGAGCAGATATGTTGGAGAAGTAAGTTGTTCACATCATTTACCAGCTGACAATTTTAAAAATATATATAAGAAACACATATTATATAATAACTACAGTGAAACACGCAATCTGATTAGTCAATACCCGTGCACGATGAGACAATCCTGCACGAAAAATTTAAATGCCTTCTTCGGGGTTTTCAAAATGTCGGACAACGAAAACATTTCAATGCGTGAAATAATACAGGTATATTAAACGAGCGGCAAGTTCGCCAAAACAGTGAACAAAGGTTTACAATAACTACAGAGAGTGAATTAACTTGACCATTGTTTCACTGTAGTTATTTTATAATTACCGAATGTTTTTTTCGTGTAGGATAGCATGATCCATGCACTTGGGATGTTTCTCGACTTACGGAAAGCGTAAAAGTTTTTTCCGCTTTCCGAAAGTCTCGCGACATCCCGCGTGCATGGATTACGCAATCCTGCACCGAAAACCATTCGGTATTATTTTACTCGCGATATTATATTTAACAATTTGTGATCAGACCTGAATTAAAAACAGAGTCGCAATACGATAACTTTCACAGTCGCACAATGTTACTGGGGACATTTCAAGCTCTAGATAGCATTAAGAACAGCTAATGCACTCTCGTCCTCGTTTCATCCGGGCTTAAGATAGCATTGAACTGAATATATACGTCAACTGCGTTTGTTTTCCCAAAGAAAATGTTCGGTGATTCATGAAGCCGTAGAACACAGCCCACGGGAAAACTGCCCTCCTAAGCACGGACTTATGCCCTTTATCTTCCTGGGAAGGGTTGTGTTGGGTACGAACGGTTGTTGAGCTGGCCAGTTTGTAGTCATATCTCAAATCTGGGGGTCTAATGTAGGCAGTATTTAAGCTACCATAGTTGGTGTCTGGACTACCTGCGAGATTAAAAATACTTCGACGCTCTGAGCATAGGCCCATGACTACTAGCTTCCTAACTAATGAGTAGTTCAACCAGCAGTGTCAGGTTATTGGACTACACTGGACCCACACGTTTGAGATATAATAGTTAGAAACTAGCGTTGGGTGTCCCAATTATCACAAATTATTGTATTGGGTGTCCCAATTACACAAAATGTTAACAATAAACGTATCCTCGTGCTAAATAATTTTCTGTTGAATGTAGATAAACGGCATGCTTGATATGTCAATGTTAAGTAACGAATGTTCAAAGGAAGAAGCGAGATCATTATTGTCAGCAACCATTATAAAACAGTTGGAGCAAACTGCTGGCAAAGACACTCAGATGTACGAGACTGCGCTCTTTAGGGCTTCCGCCTTGTTGATCAATTTTCAAGGTATTGTGTATATCTGTGTTTATAAGCCGTCTTTTGTTTACCATGAAATGCAGGGGCAGTGGTGCCTAAATTACTTTGAATTTGTACTCGAGTAAAAGTAGAAGTAATTAACAATAAAACGACTTGAGTAAGAGTAAAAAGTGCTGGAGGCAAAACGTACTTGAGTAAAAAGTACAAAGTATCCTTAAAAAATACTTGAAATATAAAGTAAAAGTAAAAGTACTATTGTGTGTAGCGTGTAGGGGGGGGGGGACTTCTCCAATGGATTGACATACAAAAGACACAAAACAGCACACGCAGTATATGCGTGCACCGAATATACAATATTTCATGGCATGGTCTACTTTCCAGACCCCGCGTTGAAGATATAAGAAATCCATTAAATAAATAATGTCTATAAATAGGCCACAAACAAGAGATCCCAGACGCACGTAGAGGTCCTATTACTTATCCCAAAATTAAAATAATCAGGAATAAATCACGTAAAATTAAACAAAAGTTAGAAAGTAACGAAATACTTCGCCACAAAATGAAAATAACGAAGTAAAACGTTATTCTTAGAACGACTTCGTTCCAACTAAAAGTATTCGAGAAAAAAATTACTTTGTTACATGCTGACTACTCAAAAATAGTACTCAAGTACAGTAACGAAGTACATTTACTTCGTTACTTGACACCACTGTGCAGGGGGTGGATCTTGTTTAAATTGGGGGGGGGGGGGG
>CACRXK020001838.1:28045-49156 GCA_902702795.2 Paramuricea clavata
GTTTATGGCGTGAGATGCGATCGTCGACCGATGCAGGGTGTATCTGTGTGTCATCACTGAGGCAGCTACGGCAAAACTAATTGAGAAGATAGCGTCTAAGCTTGTCATGAAATGTTGGGAAAATAAGGTTGCCAATATGGTCAGATTCCTGAGAAACGTTTGCTGTCCTCGGTATTAGCCTAAATTGTAAGTTTGAGTATTATGTTTTTGCATGTTTTATATAGATCTTGACAGGAAACTGTTAAGAAGTGTATGTTGGTCACCAGCTCAACTGTTTACAAGACAATCCTTAGAGAGTGCCGTTGCATGTTGGGAATGGATTTCTGCTGCAAGACCTGATATTGAACTACAGGTACACTGAGTAACAGTAATAAACAGTGACAGATAAAATCCTATTTTATTCTCGCATGAAGCGAAGATATTTGTATCCATCAGTTGAAACAAATCAGTTTAAGGATGATTAAACATAATTCGCTATGATTAATTATAATTCGCTATAATCATATATATAAGAAAGGGCTTTCAAATGTTCTTGAAAAAGATTAAAGTTTTGGGTTAATAAACAGTTATTGCATGATGAGGTTTTTGTTTTATCCGATAATTTCAGATATCACAAAATTCAATACCTGTTTTATTATTCATTGTATTTTCATTAAAACTTCTTCGACAAAACAACGTTCTCAACCTACAGAGTACAGATCGCTGGCTCAACTGCTAGCAGATATAACGCTGTTATCTGTAGGTCTCGTGATTTCCATATATTTTAGCTGTAAGCTATCAGCCAATCAGAAAACAGGTATATTTGATTTTCGCTACGGACTCATGTGAAAAGACTCAGTCAACGGTCTGCTGAAAGTCGTGGGTTTTCTCCGGGTGCTCCGGTTTCCTCCCGTGCACAGGAAAAGTTGACAGGGTGGGTTAGGAAAAGTTGACAGGGTGGGTTAGGCACAGGAAAGGTTGACAGGGTGGGTTAGGCCTCTGTAGCTCAGTTGGTTAGAGCGCTGCACCGGAATCGCAGGGCTGTAGGTTCAATTCCTAACAGAGGACGTTGTGCTGCATTTTTCGCAGTCGTTCCTGGTTAGGTCTTAAAATGTATATATTCTCACTTGATTACTAACCCTAACATTCTAATATTAATTATACCAAGTGAAGTGCAAGAATGTAAGTCATGAAGTCCACCTTATCACAACCCACACACCCGATTACCTATATATACATGAACTTACGGTTACAGCTTAACAACTGGCCTCTGTAGCTCAGTTGGTTAGAGCGCTGTACCGGAATCGCAGGGCCGTAGGTTCAATTCCTACCAGAGGACCTTGTGCTGCATTTTTCGCAGTCGTTACTGGTTAGGTCTTAAAATGTATATATTCTCACTTGGATTCCAAACCCTAACATTCTAATATGGGTTAGGATAAACACAGTTAAGAAAGTAATCACAATTGTTGTAAATATAAATAGTCTAGGCTAATTAAGTAACGTGAGTAAGCGTAATACTTGATGTAATCGGTCACTGAAAAGCCCCAATGGGGAGTGAGCTGAATAATAATGTAATGTATAATAATAATGTAATGTATATTATATAATACCTTATTAAATTCTGATCGTTTAATTGGCTGTTTATGGTCACGTGATATTGAATAGAAAATTCCATTTCCCAAGAGTGCAATGGAACACGTTCCATTGCACTCTCCGCGAGTGCAATGGGAATAAAACGTATAGTACAATTGCACTCTTTGTGTTTTCGATAAATCGCATCCCTCAAAATGCTTCTCATACGAATCTATTAGTCTGTTCTGGACTTTTGGTATTATATAAAACAAATAATGAATGTTTCTTCGTGCAATGGTAAGAATATTTTCATTCGGTGAAAGATGGAATATTCCATTCAACTCGGCTGTCGCCTCGTTGAATGGAACATTCCATCTTTCACCTCATGACAATATTCTTACCATTGCACTCATAAACATTCATTATTTGTATAATATAACTAATTGCAGAATGGTTTTGTAGATGGAAATTTCGTTTGTGAATTTTATAAATTTATTAGACTTATCCAGGATAAATGTTTAAATAAATGCTTTTATGTACGCTTATCATCATTTCCAAAGAACAGTAATCGTAAAACGCGAAGAGTGAAGGTAATATGACTTGGTACAAAACTGCCATTAGTTCCGTTACATGCAGTAACTTTGGCCAGATTATCTTAAAACACTTACAGGTAGAACCGAAACTTTTGGTGCATGTATTCCCAGTCCCAGTAACATTGACTTCTATTTGTAGTTTCTGTGTGAGCTATCAGCTGCATGGCAGTGGACGGTAGACTGTCGTAAAGGATTGTTCAGTGTTGATGAACCGCGTAGTAATCCACTCTCTGTGTCAGAGGATAATGTTGAAGAACCATATTCACCCAATGTATCCCCTCATGAACTCTGGATTCAGTTTCTATTTCAGAGATTTGAAGTCGTAAAATATTCAAACTCAGATAAAGTAAGTCTTTTTACAATTATTATTATCATCAAATTCTTTACTGGAGTACTAAAGCCAAGAATATTGGCCTCGTATGCATTCCTAATTTGAAACAGTGCCACAGCAGCAGCGATATTTTTATGAAAATTTTCAAAGAGAGTTGAGACACCGGTACACCGGTTTTGAAATTTTTCTGGCTTTAAGGGCGATCTTGTATGACGTCATTTCTACTTCGGCAGAGCGAGCGTTCCATATCCCCTAGGAATCCTGTATTTTGATTACTTTATAAAGCTGCTTTCCAGCTACTCAATGTTCGTAGTGTATACGTACGAACAAGTTTAAATCTTTCTAAATTTCATATAACTACTAATTACCTTAATTACAAATGAACATTAACGCCTGTATTCTGAAAGCTCACTTTCACTCAAAGAGTGGAGGTGTTGCTGTTTTTGAATAGCTGAAGGGTTAGTGTCTTACATGTAACTTACTCTGTGATTATACTCATCCTTCAGCTATTCAAAAACAGCACTGGCACTCAAAGAGAAGCTCAGATTGAACCCCCACTCTTTGAGTGTGAGTGTGAGTGAGCTTTTAGAATACAGGCGTAAATCAACTCAAAACCAATTGCTGACTTTTTATTCATTCCGTTATTTCACAAGTATAACATTTAAATGGATTTAAACTTCGCATGAAAGCAGCCTTTATATAGTGAAGCCTAGTTATTTTCGTTTTTTAACTTGCTTTATTAACGAAAATAGGTGAATGTCTTCCTGATGCTTCTTCTGCGTTCCTTACCTTTGTTGGTTTCAAAAAAGAGCTTACTATCTCGACACCCTTCAGCTCTGAATGGACGCTTCAATTTACTGTTGTTGGGTATAAACATGTTACAAGAAGATATCTTGACAAATTCAGCCATCAAAAACGTGCTTAGAGAACGGATATATACAAATGCATTGGATTATTTCAGGTTGGTAATGTACAGGACTTTATAATACAAAACAAAGTCGATCATAAATCATTATCAGACTAACTGGTTACATCAAATACACTGGATCTTATAGATACGCAATGAATGACATCATACTGGACATAACAACGGAATTACCAACAAGACCTATATATATAATTCCGGTTGTAATAATGTCCAGTATGATGTCATTCACTGCGTATAAGACCCTGTATATTTGATGTAAGCAGTTAGTCTGATGGTGATTTTGAAATAAAATCGAACTAAATTTAGTTTAATTTATTGGATAGCTCTATATCGGTTCTTAAAGGCCGTAACATAGGCCTACTAATTGAAGAACCAGAAATTTGGAGGGGTTTCGGTTGAGTTTACAGTTTGGATTATGATTAAGTTCATGGTTAGGATATATGGGGATAATTTCAGGAATAGCATAAATATTAGGTTAAGGTTAGGTTTGTTGGATTAAGATCTCTGATTATGTCAAACCACGCTATACAGGACAGAAATTATTGCTGACAATGTGAGGAAATTTATTAGTCCAGAAAAGTATACAGTTGTTTGGGTAAATAGCAGGATTTTGAGTAAACTGAATACATGATCAGCCCATTGTATAATTCATATACATGATACATAACTTCAATTCCATGACGGAGGTATGCAGTCTTAGACTGTAGTTTATAGTTTTTTTTTCTTTTCTGTTGTTTCAACATGTAGCGTGGGTCTGGTATGTCCACAACGAAGTGGAACAGATCTCAGAGAAGACATTACGACATTGATAAAGTTCTGGCAAGCAATATTGCAAGACAAGAAATCATTACTGACAATTCTGAATGTTGAATCTAAACAAAGATCTGTATCAGTATCGTCTGATTTAGCTATTTATTCTGTAAGTCTGGCTATCACTTCATTGAACTGAGCCACCGTGTAGCGTATGACAAATTTCTTAGATTAACTAATTCTTGCCTCGAGACGATTAAACAGGTCGTAATTAAGACTAATGAATGTTATATGCTACCATTGTATACTGTATCTCACTCAACTCTTTCAATAAAAGGTACATTTACACGCTGCGATTTGTCGGGCCGATTTTAGGTTTTGGTGAATGATAATGACGAGTATTTTCAGGTGATGGTGTCGTCATATGACGTATGCCAGTGTTTTTTAAATATCATTAAAGTGCATCTGAAATCGTCCCGAAAAATCGCGGCGTGTAAACGTACCTTGAGACAAACTATATTGCCTGCACATGAAGTGGGGTAGTTAATAAGGGTTTGGGGTTTTCTGGAACAAACGTGTGGATTACTAAAATGCAAATTACTGTTTATCATTCGAAATTTTAAACCTAGACTGCGAACTCTCAGAGTTCATAGACGTCGTATTCAACAAATTATTAATATGATCCCGAGTTATTTTTCTCACTTTCATGTTTTTCTTCATACTAGCAAAAGTGGATGAACACTCTCCCAATATCAACCCCAGTCCAATATTCAAGTCGCAATTCCTCAGGCGCTACATCACGTGACCAACGTCTTGACACGTTTGATTCTCTGATAAAAAATTTATTGCGGAGACGCAATTTAATTATGGCATTGGTGAAACGTGAGATCGATTTTCTCTCAACGTGGCATAATACTGCAGCAGATGCTAACTTGGTATTTCCAGGAGAGGAGCAGTTGGCAAAGTGGTCAACACAGACTACTTTTACAGAGAAAGTCTGGCGAGATCTCGTCAAACTAGCCTGGCATATTTCACCTTCTTTGGCTGTTCATTTATGTGCAAGGTTAGTGTAGACACAGTGTGGTGTAGACTTTTGCTTGGTTTCATCTTAGTATATGGATATTTAAGATAACATCATATATACTACATTATATAAGTACTATATATAAATCTTCTCACCCTCTTTAATGACACACTCCCTCTTAAGGCTCATTTCCACTCAAGAAAATTTTGCACGGACAGAAAATTTTCCGAAAATATCATTGGTTGAAAAATTTCAAAATTTGTGTCGGCCAATCATATTTTACAAAATTTTCTTTCTGCGGAAAATTTTCCTGAGTGGAAATGGGCGTTTAGAATGAGAAACTTAATAAATCGCCTCGTTATACGATCCCCTCCCCTTCACAACAAAATATCTGTTTTTCAGCTTGTTGTTTTGTTCATATAACCATGCTTGTTTTCGTTTTGGGATTAAAACAAACGTGACAAAACTGATTGAATGTTGAAAATGTACTGTACCATATAATATGAAAGCTGAGTTTATTTTGTTTGAATAGAACTATCGCATAATACCTGCAGTGCAATAATGTATACGAAATGAGATCAGTAACTACAATAATTTAAATAAAACTACTCCTTTTACCAAATCAGAACGACAAAAAAACGAAACATTCAATCTATAATCCGATGTCAGCCATAAATAAAGCATGAAACAAATTCCGAATAGAAGTTCCATATTTGAGAAAACAGACAAGATTCCAGATTGTCTCCATCTGTTTTTGAATTGAAGATGGAACTTCTATATTCGGAGTTTGTTTCATACTTTATCCAGTCTTCAAATCAATTTAATTTCAATTTATTTACCACTACATTCAGTTAATTTACATTGATTATTATAATAATTATAATATGTGAAATTGAAAGGAAAGGGAGTGGCGAGAAGACCTCAGGAAGTCAAAGACTTGTATTAAGACGCCATCTCATTGTTATTCAGAACAAAGTTTTCTTCAAAAATTTTAAGGCAAAATGTTTTGTTTTGTCAGTTATAAATGTACATGCACTAATTGTTTTCAATCAGATATTTTTTCAATTTTCTTTTGAAAGAAGAAGTGATATTCATTCCTGTTATTGATGAAGGAAGACAATTCCATATTTTCGGACCCTGATGTAGGATAGTGAATTGTTTTATGTGTGTTCGACATGCATGAGACCTATGATTTGAGTCTATATTTGAATATAATCCAGGATTCCCACATATCAACTTTTTTGGTAATCACACGAATACATTTCTCCTTGATCTTGACACCAATCACAACCTTATCCCTAAACCTAGAATCTCTTTGTTTAGATTTAAAGAAAATACAACGATACCAAAAGAAATTGCATCACTTGTGAAAAGACATCCATCAGCTGTTACTGATATCCCAGAGGCTGTGAACGTACGTACCGGTATTGTCTTTACTTTAGTTCTCACTTTGCTTGTATTTTCATTCGAAAGTGTTGTATACAGTACTTCTTATTGAATGTCTTCAGTCGCAGACTGTAGAGATATATAATAATGACATATTGTTGGTTGTCCTGAACAATGCAGAAATAGTAACTTGGGTTGTCCAAAGAAGTCGCATCACTTGCTGTTTCCCAACCAGGAATCGAACCCAAGGCCTCTGGTTTAACGTACCAGTGTTCTAACCACTTCACTGATACTCAGAATTTTAATGTATACAGTATATACACCCAACGCGGGATACCAATCCACATATACGATCAGCTTACACATATGATTGTGCATGCATGGACGATGTTTCACTGGCCAATCCTGAAATGAATATTGTTTGTTGTCCTCAGTAGTGTAGAGTTTTCAGTAATGTATAGAGTTCGCAAATACGACGTGGGAATCTAGTCACGTGATCATTTAAGGTCTCTACTATATTTATCCACTCAACACCAGATATCTAATCCACATATACGTCGAACTTTATATATACAAGTATTATATATTATAGTATTGCTACCGCCTGCCAGCAGGAATGATAGATATCAACACTATCATTACTTACTTGCATGGTCAGCCTGCAATTAGACAACCCAATAGCTCAGTACATCGTCAGAACGCTGGAGAGACCACCTGGGATTCGATTCAGGAATTAATTTTTGAGCAAGTTTTGTCGACATAGTTTTGTACTATAGAATCATTTAGGCATTACTAACCATATTAACCTTAACTTTTGTGATATTGTTTAGTTTCTGATAACCGCGTCAAATATTGAGAAGAACATCCCTGAACTTTCCGCCATTTTGTGTTGGTCACCCGTGACTCCTGTCACTGCATTAAGTTATTTCTCGTGTCTTTACCCTCCCCATCCATTAACAGCTCAATATGCCAGTCGTGTACTACGCTCGTTCCCTCCAGACGCTATCATGTTCTATATATCACAGTTGGTGCAGGCGACAAGATATGATAAATTGGGATATGTGACGCAGTATATATTGTGGGCTGCTGGCAAGTCTCAACTCATTGCTCATCAGGTATAACATCAATAATTCTCATCTATCCTTAATATACTATGTTTGTATTTCCCACGAATACTTGGAGCACTCATTCAGTCAGTTTTAAATCTTATCCCATCACCATGTACGATATTTTTTTGCCACTCTCAGCATTTTTTTTCAATAGCTTATACTATTTAGATCCTTTAATAATAGTTAACGTTGAGTTTTCTAGCTTGATGCATTGCTTTTAATAATACATATTGCTATGAGATATAACATTTGGTCCATGGCCTCTTTTAAGGATGTGTGACTGGAGGGGACATATTTAGCGAGGGACCTCAGGAGAAGTTCCAGTCGGCAAGTCTGTATCACTGCAGCTACCAGCATATACATGTATGGTTTAACTAATAAGTATACGTCATACAGCAGCGGATCAGGCCATAACTAGGATTCTGAGACAACCGAGTCGACAACCGAAGGTGCGAGCATGTAGAGGGGTCTGGGGGCATGCCACGCCCCAGAAAATGTTGGATTTCTTGAAGCTCAGATAAGCTATTTCCAGCATTTTGAGGAGTTATCCAACAAGAAATTAACCTTACATTAGTCCCTGAAAATCAAACCAGCTGATCTTCTGGGACTGGTCAAATCGATCCCTGCAACCATGCTATTTTGCAACATTTTTTTCCCACCAAATACTGGGGCAGGATATTTTTTCACACAGTTTGTTAGTGCAGGTATTTTTTTTGTTCAGAATAGCCTTGCAGGAAATTTTTTTTCAAAATAACCCCCCCCCCCCAAAAAAGTTAAATGATCGACCCCTAACTATATATAGCTAGGCATCGTAACTGCGCGACTCTGCGGAGGAGAGTGTCCTTGTAACAAAGGGAAAAAGATGCATATATTTGCGTCCATATGTCCATGTTTGCACCTGCTTCTGACGGTTTTGCCTTACCTTCTGAAGAGAAACTCCGTGTCTGTTAAACTTGCTAAATGCACTAGCAGTTTTAGTATTTTACAATAATTGGTACACTATCGTTTATCTATTCCCATATAGTTCTTCTCTGGATTGGCCTTGTGCCATTATTATTAATTATTATTTATTATTATTTATTATTATTATTATTATTATTAATTTTTTTTTTTTAATTTTTAACTATTTAAAAATAGTTGCTCTACATCTATCACAATAGTCACTGGATTGTTCACACGCTTTCCTTTAATTTTAAAAGATCCGCAAAGTCATCTGAGAACATCATGAATTTGCTTTACATAATCTAGATGATCGTCTTAAAATTTAATTCACAGGATGAACTTCTGCATAAATAGTTAGTTCGTGTTTACTTACTTTTCCTGCCAAGGTTGTTATGGTGCACGTCACTATATAAGTCATAGTGATATTTAAATTGATAAAACATTCAGAATGAATTCTTTCTTATCTGTAGTTATTTTGGAATATGAAGACAAATATCTACACAGATGAAGAAGGGAAGAATAGGGATAGCGGTATTGCTGATCGGCTGGAATATATTATGCAGAAAATTACTGAGAGTTTATCTGGTAGTGCTTTAGACTTTTATAAACGTGAATTTGACTTCTTTGAGAAAGTTACTGGAATCTCTGGAGAAATTAAGTAAGTATTTACACTTTTCCTTTCTATTCTTAATTGGTTGTAATACACTCTTTCAATAATTATGTCACGAATCCCAGCTTGGACAGGGAACCTTGTTCTCACGAATCATGATCAAATTGTGTCTTGATTCACGAGAACGAGGTTCACTGGCCAAGCAATTATTTGTGACATAATTATCGGTTAATACATGTGCCATTAAGCTATACGACCGGTGTTTGATTCTTCAATATGCACTTTTGTGATTGTATGCAATTGTGAAAAAAGTGCTTCCAGTTTTAATTTTACCAAAAAATATCCGTTTTCTCCGGTTTATCCGGTCTCCCTGTAGCAACAGTGAACAAATAAGTCGCCCTTGTGAGACCTCTAGGACTAGGTGAATATCTGCAGTCTGTTTATATTTCTCTCGCTTTACACAAATACAGTCTTTCTGTTGACATTTCCCAAAACTATGTTCCTACAATTCACTTGTCTTTGAACTAAACTAAACTAACTTTAGTAACAATGGAGATATCTATCATGGGGTTTCGGTGGTCAAGTGATTAGCGCACTTTCCTTTCATCTCTGGAGCCGCAGGTTCAAGCCTCAGTGAGAACTTTCTCAATGCGACTCGGATCCAGTCCTCATGTGGAAAGAGTAAAAGTCAACGCTCTGCCGAAAGTCGTGGGTTTTCCCCGAGTACTCCAGTTTCCTCCCACAAGGAAAGTTGACAGGGCATGGGTTAGGTAAAAAGGGCCCACAGTAATCGGCATACGCTGTTGTGGTGACCCTGCCCTAGTTGGCAAAGCTAAATAAAGAATTTCCGTAGAGGACCATGCATAAGTGTCATCTTTCATTAGTCCAGTGTTACCATCGGAGCAAACCGGAGAAAACCGGGGAGATTTAAACTGCACCACTCTTCTGACTTGCAAATGAGGAAAAATTATAATCATGATGATAATTCCATATTGCAGGACTCAAACCCAAGTCATAAAGGTGAAACACATGCCTAGTAACTTCTGTGCGACCGTTAATCATTTATGTTATTTTCTTACAGACCACTTCCCAAACCACAACGAAAACAAGCATGTTTGGATGCTTTAAGAAAGATCAAGGTTGAATCCGGTGTCTATTTACCAAGTAATCCTGAATGCATGATCCTGGATATTGATTATACTTCTGGAACACCCATGCAAAGTGCGGCGAAAGCACCGTTTTTGGCGCGTTTTAAAGTACGAAGATGTGGAATACAGGAACTGGAACGTATCAATGTTGGTAAGAGATTGTGTTTTGAAACATGTACTGACTCTTCCACAGGCTCTCGAAAATCGCTCCGAAGAAGAATTCGCGCAATGATCCATGCGAAAGTCAGTCATACACACACTTGTATCTCACCAGTATCCAACTGTTTAACAATTAGGGCCTGTTTATATGAGAGGCGGGACGGGACGTTTGCCGGGACGGGACGATGAACGGGATCCCGGCTCGTATAAATTTCTATTATATTTATCACCAGATGTTTATATGGAAGCGGGACGTTTTTCGTCCCGCTTCAACCGGGACGTTTTCTTCCATGTAAACACTTGTTGCCGGGACGGGATGGAAGGCGGGATGATTTTGGAGTATTGAAATAAATGACTAGGCTTAAATGAACTTTCAAACAACGGTTAAAGAAACTCAAATGTTGTTAGAGAAGATCTGGTAGTTCAAGAAGATTATTATTGCTGCTTCAACAACCTTTCGTTTACAATTATACTGTAATCTATCACTAGAAAAATAATGTGATTTTGCTAAATCGTGCACCGTGACTTATTTCAATACGTCAAAATCATCCCGCCTCACATCCCGTCCCGGCAAAGCGCGATCATGTAAACAGCTCTCAACCCGAGATGTATAAATCGTCCCGTCCCGGCAAACGTCCCGTCCCGCCTCTCATATAAACAGCCCCCAAGTCGTCGAAGCGTGGTGATTACAAGCCTATATTCATTTAGTATAATTTCAGTATTGAAAAAGTTTTGTTTATAAATACAACTAATACATGGATGTTTTTGTTTTATGAATATAATATGTTTACTTCCGTCTAATTTCCAGTCATTTTTTTGAGAAAAGCAATATTTACTGATCAGAGCAGTCTGAAGCATTGAAGGTCACTGTATTTTATAGAAACTAGAAAACACCCTCCCATTTCTGCAAAAATGCGCCCACTTCATCCATACGAAAATAAATGCCCTCTGACGTGAAACAGATTATATGTTCTTAGTATGAGAATAATTGCTACACTCTTCAAAGGTTTTATAAAAGATGTACAAGAGCCCTATTAATCTATTAGTCGTCTTGACAATTTCATGATAAATATAAGCAAGATATAAATTACTTTAATGATATCTTTCATGAACTTTTCAATTTCTTTTCATTTAAGGTGACCATGAGCCAACAGCATTGTCCCATCATGAGTCACGTGATCACTTGCAGCATCGTCATCATGCTGCTATCGCAAGAACAAACAGTCGTTTAACTGATAATAAAGTATACTGGCAAGGTGCTATTTTTAAAGTTGGTGATGACGTCAGACAGGTAGGAACTCATAGATCTTATGTGTGTTTGTTATTTGGGATTGGAAGTTCCGATTGTTGTGTAGCAGAGAATACAGTAGGTCTGCTGTGAATTTGGGCAGGTTAGATTTGATATATTTTAAGCATAAAGATATGAAACACTTGTCATCCAGCGGCTCAGTTTTCATATTATTCATTGTCCTCAAACTAAGTACTGCGACGTGCGAACTGCTTCATTATTTCCGAACTCCAACCAGTACTCCAACCAGAACTCCAATGCAACATGCTATACCACATTAACTATATAATCAAGGAAGATGGAGGCGTCCTGGTTTTTTTTCTTCAACTTTTCTTCAGGTTTTTTCAACCATGAAAGGTTGTTATTCTGTTATATTAAAGAAACTTAGCAATATTATATTTACGCCAAAACGCTGAGGAAAATTTGCTGCAACAAAATTCCAAAGTTAAATTCCCACTCCCAATATTTTAAGTAAGTGTCTGCTACTGCACGAAGCAACACGATTATTGAAACTTGACTGGTTTTATCTGCACGACAGGGGAGACACGCTATTTCAAATCTATATATAAATGGTCGTAATTTTCTCTTTGTGTTCATGTGAATGATATCTAGGATATGCTGGCATTGCAAGTGATATCTTTGTTTAAGAATATCTTTGAACATGTTGGTTTGGATCTTTTACTCATTCCATATCGAGTGGTAGCTACTGCACCTGGAGTAAGTATATATCCTTTTTGACCGAGACCTTTATGATACGTGAGGATATACAATAACCATTTTGCTTCTGCGTGTACTTTTCTAGTGTGGTGTTATAGAGTGTGTCCCAAATGCCAAGTCACGTGATCAACTCGGACGTCAAACAGAAGTCGATTTGTTTGAATATTTCGTTAGGACATACGGGGAAGAAAGTACAGCAAGGTTTCAAAAGGTATATTTACTTAAATTGATATCTTCTTGTGTACTCGGGATCGTTCCAATTTCGTATTAAAGTGCCCATATCATGGTTTTGGAGTTTGCATATCTCGAAAGTTTAGGGTATTTTAAGACACTTTGCAATATATTTTGTTATCAGAGGAGGTTCGACAAGCAGGCCGCAAAGCATCATGGGTTTGAGTGCCTAATTCCAGGCGTGGCTTCAATGACTCTTTGACTGTCGTGGAGTGAACATCTCTCTACAAGATTGTCAGGCTGCAAAACTTCGTGAAAATAGCATGTTATTGCTGTATTGTTGCGATCCTCATTATGACTTGTGTTTTTAATACTATACCAAGTTTACCTTATATTAAATTGCATGGGACGTGCTGTCATTTTAGCTTTATAAATAATCCGTCTGTCAAAGCGAAGGAATTGTGATTATATTCCCAATAGCGAGGCCCTTCTTTCTAAGTTGGATGGCGTTAAATATCTGTGTATCATCAACGTGAAAACAAGCGCAGTATTTAAGGTTAGTATATTACAATGCATAATACAGTTGACTTGTTATTTGGTCAAATTTCCGCTTTGCTGCTTTCCAATATTGTACTGTAATTTTATAAATACACTGTACAAATTATGGCGTAATATTTCCAATAATTTAACCCTTTAGTTTGACCCTACTCCTGATGAGTTTGCTAACGAAAACACTCAGCATATGCTTTTGATTTTGGATTTCGATGTGGATCATATATATATTGACAGCGAATAGAATTGATGATGAACATTCAGATGATGAACATTGGTTCTCAGATGAGTCTGAAGGTATATTATTATTCAGTTATTTGTATGGTTTTATAAATTTTTGCTGAGTGTGATGCCTGTTTGTATCTAGTTGTGGGTGGTTGTTTAAATGTGCAAACTGTAATTTAATATTTTTTTTAAATTTTCATCTAAATATTGCTGTTTGTATATTTTTGCTAATTTTAGAGATGACAATGTATCAAATAATAATTTCCTTGTTATGATTTTGTAGAAAGAGATTTACTTGAGTGGTTGGCTGGTCTTGAACCTGTTCAAGATGTATATGATAATGAAAGAGGTGATCAAGGTGATAGGGCAGAAAGTGATGACAAGTTAAGTGATGAAGATGAAAGTGATGGGGAGGAAGAAATTGCCCACTCTGTACCATTCAAGTGCATCGGTGCTGCTCAGAGAAAAACTACTGACATCATTTGGAAAATTAAGGCATAATACCTCGCTCTTCATAAACAAGATAAAACAGTGAATTCAATGTAAGAATACGGCCAGCACCATTGAATCCAAGGGACCCAAGTGCAAATACGGTCAATTCCAGCTTTTAGGTTATGCATGCAGGGGGTGATGGGAAGTAAGGTATCATATTGCTGATAATGCTGAAAAATAGAAATGGTGGCCATGTAAACATGGATAGATAGCTATTGTAAATATTGAAATATTTTGGTTGTTTAGGTAGTTTATTAAAATTTTTCAGCATAATCAGCAATATGATACCTTACTTCCCGTCACCCCCTGCATGCATAAATTAAAAGCTGGAATTGCCTATTTGATCTAGACTATGGAACTGTATGGACACATGTTGGTTAATTGCTTCTGAACTATGCAAGTATTTGCACCCACTAATTGCTGCAGGAGATGTCGTGGATGTCTATGTTCAGTGTATCAAGTATAGGGTTGACTTTTTTAATTAATTAAAAATAGGATTTTATCCAAAAATTTTCATAAAGACACCTGGGGCCTGTTGTTCAAAGGTGGGTTAGTGCTAACCCTGGGTTAAAATTTAACCTGCTGTTTTAGTTTGTGTACTTCTAGTCTTCTACACATAGATCTGTGTATTTCAAAACTTCAGAGAAGTATACTCCTATTGATCCAGATAGGATCTCTGAAGAAATATTTCCAAATTTATAGAAAAGCTGTCAGGAAGTTTGCTTCGAATTTTAGGTTAACCATGGGTTAAACTAACCCAGCTTTGAACAACCGGCCCCTGGTGAGTGGAGACTCGAGTGGTAGGAAAATGCATGAGTGTATGTTGACAGATGTTTTTTTATATAATAAATAGCAACTACCAAGCTATGTTTAGCAAGTTATTAGTGCATTTATTTCAATTGGCTAACTTTTTTAGTTTTTCCAGCATTTTTTAAACAAACCATAGGTTATGAATGATAACTGGGTATATCTAATTAAACCAATCTGTCATGTACACTCATGCAAATAAGACTAAGTACATAAATAACTGTAAAAAATGTACTTTAGTAAATAAATGAAGATTTATTCATACACTTGATCATATAATGTTTCATATAATGTTTCAGTATTAAATTGATCCGAGATCCCACTTCAGCTCAGAAACCACTGCCAGCAGGGAAACCCACAATAACATGCCACTTTAATAACATAAAAACTTATTTTATTGCTTTAAAACAAGTGAAGCTCTCTGCTGGCTTGAAATGGGCTGTTATGACTTATGACACTGGTTTGCCACGAAAACCCCAGTATCAGGCGATCAGCTCGTCTTGAAATACGTCGGCCAAAGACAACAAAACTTTGAAAATCGCACAGATATAAATTCTAAAAAAATATTAAAACAACTCCTAAGTCTTCTAAATAATATTTTAACACTTTAACAAAAATTCATTGAAAATATCATCTTTGATGGCGCATTTTCTTTCCAAGGTATTAGACGCCATTTTAGCGAACGTCGAGTTGACAATAGTCACTTCAACGGTCAATATCTGGAAAACTGCCGGGGGATCACCGGGATCATTCCAGCAGATTTAAAGCTTATACTTTTGTCTTGACGACTACCAAAAATGAAGAAAATCGAACCATGGGAATTCTAGATATTTCATTTTAAACATTGTAAACATATTTAGACTTGAGTCAACACGTCGCGGGGAGTCGTCTAACTTCAAACATCAAAATAACATTGAAAATAAAGTTTACCTCAGAGATTTTTGCAGATATCACCAGATCTTTAGTAGTAGTACTACAACACTTGAGATTTTGCAAGAAAATTTTAATATTAATATTTTTTTCCGATTTATTTTCCGTCGAATGCAAATTTTTCTGTCCAAATTCTGCAGATAACACGATGGAAAATAGAGCGATCTCATTGGTCGAGAGCTCACGTGACAACTCGCTAATTGCTTGTCGTACCTCCTCTGTTTTGTTATTGAAAAATTTCATCTTGATGGATTTATTAGCCCTTAAAGTTACCGGACATGACGTCAAAAGGAGAATAGCAAATCAGTTTTCTTTTGTATCATTGCAACAAAATTTTCCTTTTGACGTCATGTCCGGTAACTTTAAGAGCTAATAATCCATCAAGATGAAATTTTTCAAGAACAAAATATATTGCAAAGTGCCTTAAAATACCCTAAACTTTCGAGATATGGAAACTCCAAAACCCTGATATGGGCACTTTAACTTTTGTGCGGGGGAACCACACAGGGGACTAACAGCGAAATCCTGTCTCCGCTAGATTTGGATCACTCGAAGGTGCGAGACATGACATTTCGTTGTTTGTTCACTTGTATTCATACTGTTTTTGCAATAATTCTCTTTGTCCTCTTGTTCAGGAAAGGTAGAAAATGTTGGCGGAACATATAGGTTTATTAAATATCACTACTATATGATATTTGTGTAATCATAAACTTTCCATTGGTTCCAGGCACGTACAAACTTTATCAAAAGTATGGCTGCGTATTCTATTGTGAGTTTCCTCCTTCAAATCAAAGATCGACATAATGGCAATATTATGATCAGTAATGAAGGCCATGTTATACATATTGGTAAGATATACACTTTCATGTCCTTCCAATTAAGTTCCTGGATTTGATAACTCGGGTCTTCGACTTGAGGGCGTTGTTGAATGGTGAACACAACCTTACGTTCATTAAGTCAAGTCCCTGGAGAATAAGGGCGTGTCGGGAACTTAACTCGAAAAGGGTTTTAACTTTAGTGTGTTTAACTCGAAGATATAGGTGCCTCGATACACGTGATACTATGAATCTAAAACTTTATGTGAGTTTCAATTGCCAGCGTAGGTCTTAAGACCCGTTTACACGGGCGATTTTTGCTGCGATTTTAGTTGCGATTTTCTCCTTTTGGAGGATGTGAAGGAGTAGATGAGTTATAAATGTTCCAGGTTGTGAAATCTTATAACAACATCTTAAGTAATCTACTCCTTCACATCCTCCAAAAGGAGAAAATCGCAACTAAAATCGCAGCAAAAATCGGCCTTTATGATTATAATTTCTCGTCGAAATGTCCATCTTCGAAAAACGCTTCAACATTTAGTTCTATCGAGTGAGATGCTCAAAATCTTGATATTTACCCATAAACCTTACACTAGCCGGCAAAAGTTTATTTATTTGAATTGTAACCATCAATATTATCCATTCAATATTAACCATTCATCGAATACGTTGAACTACCGCATTACATCACAGGGGGTCCAACTAAGAGCTGTGTTATGAATATGAATAAAACATTAATTAAACGTAATATGAATAAAACATCATAACGTAATATATTTAAATTATTGCACTTACTTGTATAAATCATAAGAGCTTGTATTTGCAGTGAATAGCTTTTAACAGGGCGCTTATACACGCTTAGAAAATCGCTCAGAAACATTTTGATTCGAACGATTGTTCAAATATGGCGAATAAATTGACAAAACGAAAATATTACATGACGTTCCAACGAAAGTAACAGCAAGGATTGCGGGCGCGCGAGCAAGCGAAAAGGCGAGGGAAGAAATAAACACAGGGGGTCCAACTAACAGCTGTGTTATGAATAAAACATATTAATTAAACGTAATATGAATAAAACATCATAACGTAATATTGCACTTACTTGTATAAATAATAAGAGCTTGCATTTTAATACAGTGAATAGCTTCAAAAACTTGCTTCGTTCCAAAGACTTCAAATATGGCGAATAAATTGACAAAACGATAATATTACATGACGTTCCAACGAAAATAACAGAAAGGATTGCGGGCGCGAGCGGAAGGCGAGGGTAATAGATATTAATAGAAGGGTGAAACACCGGTAATGCGATCGTGTGATGTGTTCCATAAGTAGCCTGTTCTCTCGGAAAATTCCAAAACGCCTCCTGCCAACTCCAACAACGCCTACGCGCTTAATTAATGAAAATAAACAATGTTTAGCTATACCGGCTAATATGAAATGTTTAAATGTAGCGACCAACGGTTTTTTTTACATTATTTAGTTTTATTATTATTTCGTCATACGTCACGAGAACAGGCTACTTATGGAACACATCTCGCGATAATGGCCAAGAATGCTCGCTGTTATAAATCACATAAATTAGATTGATCAGTGCTTTTTTAGTAATGACTAGGCTTGTTCATGTAAGAGAACATCGACTGAGCCTTAAAAACCCCACAAAAAGCTTAAACGGATAGTCTAGAAGCATTTTAAAAAGTCACGTGATATTTGTTTCATCCCTTCTATTTATTTATTTCCTCGCCTTTCCGCTCGCGCCCGCAATCCTTTCTGTTATTTTCGTTGGAACGTCATGTAATATTATCGTTTTGTCAATTTATTCGCCATATTTGAAGTCTTTGGAACGAAGCAAGTTTTTGAAGCTATTCACTGTATTAAAATGCAAGCTCTTATGATTTATACAAGTAAGTGCAATATTACGTTATGATGTTTTATTCATATTACGTTTAATTAATATGTTTTATTCATAACACAGCTGTTAGTTGGACCCCCTGTGGATTAAACGGGAAATTGTGCAAAATACACACGAGACTTTGAGTATTAATTTAAAAGTATGACCGACGGTGAATCGGGTACAAACGTGAGTGATTCAAGTCAAGTTGATGAACAAGAAAAGATTTTAGAGAGTAAAATAACTAAAGCAGTCGATAAACTAAAGTATTATCTGGAGGAAACGGACGAACTCGTCGAGAATAATGAAATATCCGAGTTGCGAATTGCATCGAAAAGAACTGACGAAATTCGAGACGAATTAAATGATCTTATTTCACGCGTACAGGAGCTAAAATTAGACTCAGGAAACACAACGCAAAGGGCGATCAGGCAATGGAAAAAGGATGTGAAAGCGAGTTTTGCACCGTTATTGGAGAAAAAGGAGAAAATCAATGGAGTATTAGAGAACATAGAGAAAAAACGTTGTTTAGATTTGGAGACAGAAAAGTTAAAGGTGAAATTTGAGAACGAAGAGAAGTTTAGAATCGAGTTACAAGAGAGAGAGAAAGCACTTTGGGAAGAGAGATTAAAAGCTGAGATCAAGATGACCGGCTGAGATCAAGGGGACCCCAGAAGATTGGATTAGATTCGAGAACATGTTTACGACACAAGTTAATAACAAACCAATTTCCGCAGAAGAGAAATTTGGCTATTTATTGGGGTTAGTCGACCCCAAAATAAGAGACCGGTTTGCAAATCTCAAACCTGGAGAGTTGGGTTATCAAACCGCATGGGACAGATTAAAAGCAGAGTATGGTCAAACTAAAGTGGTCATTGCTGCTCATGTTGACCAGATTATTAATTTGCCCACTGTGAGGGGGACTGGGTACAACAAAGTGCATGACTTCTACGAATCTCTAAGCAAGAGCCTTGATGCCCTACAAACTCTGGGTGAGGGGAACATGTTAAAGGGACTTGTCCTACCAACGCTTAACAAATTACCCAATATTAAGGCAGTCTGGTGAGAACGGATGAGGAATGGGAAGACTGGGGAATGGAGAATCTGATAAAAGCACTACAAAAGTGGTTTTAAAAAGGAACCAGCCAGAAGCTGGTAAAGAGACGGGAGAGAAAAGGAGAGAACGCCATATGTTCTGCCAAAAGGGGGAGCGGGCTCAAACCCACCGAGGTCCCCACTGCATATTTGAGTGCAAAGAATCACACGGGGGAGACACATGTCCAGTGTATGACACTATTGAGAAACGTCGTCGATTCTTTCCTGAGCACCGCCTATGCTTCAATTGTGCACGGTCAGGACACAGAGAAAATAAATGCCGTGGGAGGGGCTGTTATAAGTGCAAAGCAAGGCATCATACCAGTTTGTGCAATAGGGAGTCAGGAAATGAAACGCAGAACCACAACAAACTGTTAAATGGATTTTCACCCTCAAAAGAGGAGAAGTTTCTTCCGGCCATCATCCCAATGAAAATCCAGGGAGTCATGTTTTGGGCGTACTTAGACACTGGCTCGGGGCGGAACTTTGTTTCTAAAGAAGCAATAAATAAGCTAAGATTAAAGCCAAAGCGACATGATAGGCGTTTTAACAGTTAACGGGACGAAAGAGCAATCGATGCCAGTTTTTGCTGCAACAATTGAGTCGGCCGACTGGAGTGTAAGCAAGTCAATCGAACTGACGGGTAGCAAGATGTCGGATTTCACCACTGTTAGGCGGCCTACAATTGCTGAGGTAAAGGAAAAGTATCCACACGTGCGAGGGAAAACTTTCTACAGAACCGCCAACGAAGAATACCCAATACATGTGATACTTGGAGATGCAGTCTACTGCCAGATAAAGACGGAGAGTATTATCAAAGGTGAACCAGATGACCCAATCGTAGAGGGCACAACCTTTGGTTGGGTTGTGCATGGTGGCAAGGAGTATGCAGATGGAACATGTATGTTCACCAGAGAAACAAACGAGTATGAGCGCCTATACTCCCTAGACGTGCTTGGGATCGAGGATCGGGGCGAAGGTGACCAGCTTGATGTCTATCGAGAGTTTCAAGAAAGCATCACAACGCGAAACGACGGGAGATATGAAGTGAGCGTACCGTGGATACCGGGAGCAGAGCTAGTCAACAGTAACGAGGAACCCAGCAGGAAACGGTTGAAGAACATAGAACGGAAACTGAGTCATGATAAAAGGCTTCGAGAGGCTTATGAGTAGATTGTGAAAGACCAGCTAGAGAAAGAGATCATTGAGCCAGCACCCTCCCAGCCAACAGGACCTCGTGTTTTCTACATGCCTCATCATAAGCCCATCGTCCGAGAACAGTCTAGCAGTTCGAAGGTGCGAATGGTATTTGACGCAAGTGCGAGACCTAATCCGTTAGCGAACAGTGTGAATGAGTGTATACACACCGGATCGTCTTTACAACCGTTGATGTGAGACATTTTAATACGAGCGAGAATGAGTCCACACCTTGTACTAGCAGATATTCAAAAGGCATTCCTTCGGGTGGGCCTGAAGGAGGAGGACAGAGATGCCTTCAGGTTTCTTTTCAACATTAACAACCATGAACAACACTTCAGATTTGCCCGAATTCCCTTTGGTGCAGAAGCCAGTCCGTTCATGCTAGGAGCTACAATAAACT
>CACRXK020001839.1:0-49152 GCA_902702795.2 Paramuricea clavata
TCTCAACCCGATTTTTTAACACGCAGGCTACTATAAACACTGAGCTACAAAACACCCGGAGTGGGCTCCTGTGGCTAGACGTCTCTGTAATTAGGGTCATATGAACAGCCCCTTAGGCTGAACGCTTAGACAGTCCCATCATGACCTTCAACAAGGTCTGTTGAGTACGTCATGTTGTGAAAGTACGAAGGTCGAGGTCGCAACTCGCAAGTTCACGGTATGTTTACTGCAATCCTGTCATATTTTCGCATAAAAAGCGCCTTAAAATTGGGCTGGGTTTAAAACCAGGATTTTTGCCAAATGTTTTGGATGATGAACTACACATAGAGTTCAAACAATAATTAAGATTAAACAGACTCAAAATGCATAATATAGAGAAGGTAAAGGTTATGTTCTGTTTGCACGCATTTATATTAAAAAATTGGTTTGTGTTTTCCCTGATTATTTATGCTATACCAATGTAATTTTATCGATGATCCGAGAGGACCGAGACTAACTGTAAGGTTGACGTCAAAGTAACATTGTCATTACAGAAGAAAACCCCAAAACGCTTTTAACACGGAAATTCTTTGTGAATTTAATATAATTCCACCAAAATTCTTCTCCCCTTGTAGTTTGTTAATTCATGCAAAATTCGTATCTGCTTGTAGTAGTTTTTCGAAAAAAGAAGTGCTGAACAGGTTAACATGTGTGATCAATAATATTTAAAAGTTTCTTCGTCAAAACAGCACTCGGTTGAGATAAGCGATTATCGCATAAGGTTATTTTGCCTGAATGCTACAAGGCAAGGGCATAGTACAAAACAAGTGGACTCGTGGACTCAAAGTTTGACTCAAAATTGGAAAAACATAAAACTGTGGACGTGATTTTATAAAACAAATTCGCAATTCGTAACTTAATACATATAGTGTCGTAACAATAGAGGATAAATTTAAAATGGTCCCTGCAAGCAACAAACCCTTCCTTCTGATACCCCCCATTTAATCCTGGAAAATAATAAGTGCCATAAAATTATGTTGAATTAAAGTTATGAATTTATGTTTTTACAATAAATTAAATAAAATTATTGTTTGAATTTTGAGTCCGAGTTTGAGTCCACGACTCACGAGTTCGGAGTTCCCAGATCTCAGTCCAGTCCTTGTTTTGTACTGTACTACAAGGCAAGTTTCAACATGATCCGAAATCCCCAGATCTAACTTTTTTTTCAGCTCTGAAATCTATGTACTATTTATAGCACGCGTAGGAGTGTTTTATCACATATAAAACACGACGCGTAGCGGAGTGTTTTATATGTGATAAAACACGACTACAAGTGCTTTAAATGGCTTAAAAAACGACTCAGCTTATACGAGTTCATTGGCGAGAAAATCAAAGCTAAAGTTTATGTAAATTAACATGATTTTATATCACATATATAACCACGACACGCTTATGATTTTTCTTTGTGTTTTGCTCCTGAATTATTAATGAGTTTTTTAAATATATATATATATATATATATATATATATATATATATATATATATATATATATATATATATATATATATATATATATATATATATATATATATATATATATACTAGGTGTATAAAAAAGATAAATATTTCCTCCAGTATTTTGTATTTTTATGCACTGTGCAAACATATTATTGTCATTTCAGTCTGGCTTAATAGTTAAAAAAATGTTAATAAGGAACACATAATGAATATGTCCCTCAAGTTTCCTGCTTCGTGTTTCATATTTACCGAAATTGGCTTTGCTTTAACAGTTATGAGAAGGTTTAATTAAATAGTTCACAGGAAGGATGAATTAGATAGTTCACGACAGAGGGCCAGCTCACAAGCTAGTTCATTTGGAGTGTTATAAAGGTATACCATTGGCATTGCTTAGCGAAAAACGGAAAGTTTTAAGGTTTACTTAGACTTAAGTAAATACATTGTATGTGTATAGTTCATGTAAGGTGCAAGGTTAGATTGTGAGAGGAATTGAATTCGCGAAAAAACTACATAAACTATGTCTATTTATACTGAATAACTCTATCAGTGTTGTTGGGCTGTTTTCCTTAGAGGTCCAGCAAAGACAATTTTTTCTTTATCTAATGTTACTGCATAAGAAAATAGGAGAATGCCAAGAAAATCTCGAATATTATCGAATAAAGCACACTTTATAAAGCACACACGTTGATAAAGCACACTTTGATGCTTTTTTGTACTTTGACCTTTGTACTTTAAGTTTTTGATATTGTAAACTATACAAAAACGATTAATACAAACAAATTTTTATTTTGTTATAGCACGTCAAATTGAATGAAAGTTTTCTCAAATACAAGATTTTATCAGTAGAAAAAATACCTACGGGTAAGAGCGCACTTCCTGCTGCGTGGTTTGTCTGTCTGATTTGTACATTAATTGCTGCCGCAGCGAGCGAGCCTGAAGCGAGCGAGCGAGGCAGCAGATCCTAATTTTGTTTTGTGGGTCGAAATCAAAATTTTCTATTTGGCGCATTGCATGACGGTACCAGTGAATTTTAACCGTGGTGCAACGCGGTCAGGCATAAGGCAAACACTGAGGCAAACAGGCGATGTGATCATCTTTCATCTTTGGTCTTCTTTTATGGAAAGCCATAGCTGGCTTAGAGTGATCAAACGGCATTTTGTTGGGTGCTTTTAGCATTATACGGTGGTGCTTTCGGCATTAGACAAGGTGCTTTCGCCATTATACGCGGTGGTTCCAGTATTATACGCGGTGCTTTCACCATTTATATACGCGATGCTTTTGCAATTATACGCAGTGGTTCGAGCACTAATAATATGCGGTGCTTTTAATATTATGCGCGATGCTAGCTTTCATTCAACATTATTTCCATATTCTTTCCATGACATGTATATGATTTAACGATTGCTTAAATTTGGTATGTGGTTGACAAATGCTTTTTGCCTGTGGTCTGCATGGACAATGACATGCTTTTCTGTGTATATAAATGAATATAACGCAGCGAATGCGCCAAACAGTATAAACGCGGCTGAAATACGATATTAAAATCTTAAATGTGCCGTATGATTTTTTAATTATGTTTTAGAATTTACAAATGCTTTGTCATTTGTATTTATACTTGTACTGCATCACAAGGCAGTACGTAAGTGAAAAAATTCCACATGTGAGATTGTCTTGTATACATTTTTGCTTTCTTTGATAAACATTATTAAACACGCAAATTTTAATTAGTGAGACGCAATGTTAAATGTCACCTGCATGTCATTGTCATTGCCCTTTAACCCCTGGTCTAATTGGCCGCTTTTGAAAATGTTGATCATGACGAACCGCACTGCCTTAATTATGCAAACTTTGTGTTTTAAAAACGGGTTAGGATAAAACACGGATAAGGACTCGTTCAACACCCTGTAGTTTGTCTTTTGCTGTCAAAGGCAGCATTACTGCCCTGTGGGTAACCTAGTTCGTATGGTATGGGAGAGTAAACGATAACATGCCAACCGAGAAATATACGGAAACCAAATCCTCCTTTTACAAGTACAAGATTTCAAGCCAAGAATATCTTACTATATATGTGACTGTATATTTTCTGTTTTGTTTATTTTCGGGGCGGTTATACTTATGCGACACTAAACGGACATATTTTAGAAAAGTAAAAATAGGCGCGAGGCGCGTACATATTGCAAGGATGCGTGCCTTCTCAATAGCATCCATGGAGAAAAATTTATTGTTTACATTATAATAAACGAGAGCTGCATGTACGGTACAAAACTGTTGTATATCGGTTGTAAAGATGAGTTGTAATATTGTCTTCTTCGAGCGTTTACGTATGCGCTTAATTGGAGTTCACTCAATTCAGGCTAAATCTGAATAAACGCCAGAATTCTCTTAGAATTAGTTTGTACACTTTCCTGTATATCGATTTAGCCCTAAACATTGTCGTGATCTATAAAACAGGTATAGACGTGAACAAATAAGTATTTATGTAATGCATATTTTAAATTAATCTTCCAGTCTGAGCTACATGTTATGATTGAACTCAAATTTTTTCCTGCTCTCAAAAGGCGTCATTTGAATGCACATACAGTCAACACTATTAATTGGCTTATTTATATACTCGTGTATTTGCTGCGTAAATATGTTTTGTTAACCAATGTCAAGTGGGTTTACTGGCTCATACGTTGCCAGGTCAAAAGTCGCACGTCGTTCCCTATCATTTTAATTCCTGTCTGAGATATAGCTAGATAGCTATTGTCGAAAATGCCACAAGGGAGTGTTTCATGTGGTTTTTTTCAATTTCCACTAAGGTACTGCAGACCTTTTTGAAGTTTACACTGGCAATAGCTTGTATGGATTGCTACATATCATGCACTTCATAGAATCAACTTTTTGGAATCAGCAGGCAGACTATATCCTCGCCTATCAATCACATACGGGTGGCGTGATTTTGATGGAAGATATAAAGCTCTTTCTTCATCAAGTTTCTTTATCAATTATAGACCTTACCGCATATTGACGTTTGACCCAATGGCCTCGTTTTCGTGTCAGGTTCCAAATCGTGAAGGAAACATGAGAATATAACCTTCATGTGTGCCTGTCATGCCAAAACTGGCAAACAGGAAAACGAGACCATATATTGGGTCAAAAAGGAATAAACGGTAAGGTCTAGCTTTTCATTATACATTGTGCTGCAAATTCTGTGAATTGGTATATACCATGCATTTCGTAGACACAGTAGGCAGATCGAGTGGCATAACCAAGACAAACAACCAGCATGAGACTGCCTATCATTGGCCATCAGTCATGTGTATACGTGGCGTGATTCGTAGGCGTGATTTTGCGGAATGGTGCGCATATTTGGTATTTTCTCTTTGAATTTATATCACGTATACTATTAAAAAGTTTCGGCAGTGAAATCACCACAAGTAGAGGAGTTTAAATTTTATTAATTAAAATACTCATTAATAACTCATGACGAAAATGCAAATGAAATTAATGTTTAGTCAATGTTTATAAATCGGATAAAGATTTGTCCTCATTTACATGAACTTTAGCCTGCGCGCAGACTATATAATGACATATATATATATATCATTATATAGTCTGCGCGCAGGCTACATGAACTTCAGCTATAATTTTCTCGGTTTAGACAATTTTTATTTTTAAAATTACTTCGCCAATAAAGATCGGCTGCTCATGTTTTAACTAGTATATATATGTTTCAACATTATAAAAACTGTTTTAATTTAAAACATACCAGCCTTGGATATACTTTTGGTAATATCAGCTGTACTAGTTTCGTTTGTCTAAGCCACTATAAAATCTCAATTCCCTATTCATGAATCCTAAAATTAATCAATAATTCTGAGTAATCCTATTCATACTGGCATGAGAATGAGCTCTGAAAACCGGGCAAAAACACTGCGTTCAAACAGTCAAACACAAGTGTTTTTAAATAAAAACACCCACAAGCCATTTATAATCTGAATCTCTCTGCCTCGTGTTTTAATACCGCACGATCAAACAGTCGATTGGGAGAGCTGTACAAATTCAAATTCAGATTAAGCGCATACATTTATATTCATCATTTATTTTTCGATGCCGCTGTGTTTCAATTCTGTTTCGTAGTGATTGTCAGAGGGATATCAGGCTAAAACTGTCTAAAATTATTAAATTACTTTCGAGCCAAGGCCAAATTGGAAAGTTCCGTTCTGGACTTTCAACAAACGCAAGGGTGAGACTGAGAGTTGATGTTCCACGTACTCTTGCTGCGTCTTCCTGCCAACTCTCATGGACTGTCATCAATTGTGAGCTGGTTCAAATTTTGATCAGTGTTGATGAGAGTTGATGCCCGTTGAGTTTCTCACTCGTGCAAACTCTCTCTTCTCAACTCTCATCAACTGTCATCCGCATTTGACCGGGGCTTTAGTTGTACAACTTTCGTTTTACAAACATTTCAGGTACTAGATATTACCAAAGAGCGGGGACAAGTGAAACTATCGTTAACGTTAGCTGAAAAATTATGACTGATAAGTTATAAGTAAGTGCGTGTTAATTAAATGGGCCACATGCTTTCCAATCTCGACTGCGAAGGCCATTTGCTAATTTTGCTTGGCTACTAACTACCTACAATATGTTCCAAAACCTACGTTTCTACAAATGCTACAATACATCGGTACTATATTATATGGATCATCGTTCTTGAAAATAGTACATAAAACCACATAATACAAAATACAAACGTACAAACTTACCTTTCAGTTTTACATTTCCTGATGCCACAAGGAACGCTAATATAGCAATAATACAGGCTAGTATGCTCAACAGCAGGGTGAAAATCTGAACACAATTTGTGCGTTGTTTGCGCGCACCGTTGCCGCACGAATATCTGTTTGGCGCACCAGTTTTAGTATCACGTATGCCTTGGATTGTGAGCGTTTTGGGGGAATCTATATCATCATACACAACGTTCTTGCTGAAACGTGAATTTCTGAAGCTTTCTTCATACTCATGGTCTACATCCCTAGACGTTGCGCGTACAGGATTGTCATAAGCGAAACGTGGGATGACATTCCCTGTGTTCGTTACATATGAATAACCCGTATAACATCCCCCATTTAGTAATGCTTCGTCATTTGTTGTTTCATAAATATTATTCCTTTTAGAACGCCGTCCTTTGCCTTCTGCCGATTCGCGTCTTTGAGTTGTATTTGCGTTTAATTCCAAGCACAAGGGCGATTCGTAAACAGGTTCCGTTTGATATGGGGCTGAGTATAGTTGTTTTTGAATTTCTGGACAGTGTGGTACACTCCCGATATCGTCGACGTCGAGTTCGTATGTTTTGTTAACACTGGTTTTCGGCGCATTGTCCTCCGTCATTGTTTTCGTATATATAAAGTGTATATGGTTTTGTACTTTGGTTTTACTACGACTAAAAAGTCGTGCGTCATTCATGAACGTTTGTTTGTCATTTGGCTGGTATCAGATATGTGCAATATATTTTGACACTCTGTCGGACGTCATGGTATTTACTGCAGGCATAGAGCATTTCCTCCCACCCTTTAACGACCCTTGATCTGAGCTTTCAACTGATCTCAATTAGTTACTGATTCTTTACTGCAGATTTACCACCGTTTTGTGTTTGAAAGTTTGAAACGTAGGAGAGCCTGCCTCGCAGGCTAGGCAGCGAAAAATTAGGGACCCCCTATGACCGCCAACTATACTCAGGCTATATGGTCAAAACGTCGAGAAATTAAAAAAGAAAACAGATTATATCAAACTACCACTTTTCTATAGGAAATCCATTCACACCTTATCCATTTTTGGGGGGCTAACTCCCCCGTGCATCATTTTAGGGGGCCCAAGGCTCCCCTGTCAAACAAGCATTATTGTTGTTAATTTCAAGTATGAGTTAGGTGTTGTTTGTTCAATTAACACCATAAATATTGACAATATTCAAGGGGAAAGGGAGCCGTGGAACATTCATCTCTTTTGTTTAAAATGTCCCAAGTTGAAATACCGACCATAGTCCATAGGAAGTTTTATCGGGGCGCGCTAGAAACAAAATTAGTTGCAGTATTGAGGCAAGGACCAAACCATCCAATCAATTTAGCACACGCTAATTGTCCTCACCTTTCTAGTTGCGTCACAGACGCAAACTCAGTGGGCGTCACAGGGCCAAAAGGTATGCACGTGGCGTCTGTGTTTATATAGTGCCTGGCTGCCTGCATGTACATATAAGCACATTGCATGCATGTACGTAATTTTTGCATGTGGCCATATCGGAAATCGTCCGTACTTGAAGTTTGGACTTCGAACTACCATTACTATTTCAAGTCATGTGACGGCCACACGCTACTTTGGTGGAAATTCCTAGCCTCCTCCGCAGGCATCTCACCCGACGAATCGGGTGGTGGGAAAAAATATTTTTTTCAGAGGCCTGCGGAGGAGGCTAGGAAATTCCATTACTGCAATATGTAACTATAGGTGTATTCACTTTTTATGCTTGGCAACTATGTAAAACACCGTAGGAGTTTGTTTGTGTACTCCGTCTTTCTTTTCAAATAACGAGGACCAATAATGCAATATATATGAGAAGGCTTTTACTTCTCTTCTAGAGAAAATACTTTTAACGATGGAGCTATACCCAGTATTCAGGTCTTACAGTATGGCGTATCATCAAAAATAATTCGCCAATTTGAGTGGTAAAAATCTTTTATTCAATAAATAAAGTTGATTTAGTTTATACCAAATGACATAGGACTGTAGTCCTGAAACACATCTACAAACAAGTATTTTCATTAAATGAGCTACAGTTATTTATATTGGGTTAATGCATTAATGTTATTTAATTGTTGTTGTATTATTAATTAGATTAAACGTTTTGATATTATAAATTATACAAATTTACAGTTTTAAAAAATATTCATCTTCATTCTCCAACGGGGACGTAGGCAATCGCATCTATATTTTCTATATTTCTTCTGTGGAGCAGCTTAAACATGAAGAACGACAACTCTATTGGAGTATTGACGTTGCTATTGTTTTGATATATGGGCCGACTTGTGGGCCTTGTGCTGCTGTGCATATATTTCCAATTTCATTAAATTATGCCGCTTATTTTATATACCATTTCGTCAATAGCGACGCCATCTTGGACCATGGTGCAAGTGGGCTATTTTGCACGTAGAATAAGTCAAAGGTGAATTGCAAAGGGCGCCATCTTGGTCGATTTTTCCAAAATATGAATGCATTATATTTTCTGCATTCCTGGTTATATAAAACGAACCAGGAAATAAGCCCCGTTTTCACTATACGCTCAATTTTTGGTACGGCACGGATAAAATTGGTACCCGTACCATATTTTTGGTTCTTGGACTACCTATTTAGGTAGTCCAAGAACCAAAAAAGTGGTACGGTACCAAAAATCGAGCGTAGTTTAAACGGGGCTATAGTTAATTAGTCTAACTACTTCTGTACATCACTCAATGTAAGGGCTAAAAATCCTAAAACCACTGATGGCTAAAATAAACTATGGAATATAATAAACCAAGATGGCGCCCAATCACTTGGAATGACGTCACTTGCGAACGAAGAATTGTCGTGAATTTGACGATATTTCAGAATATCACGTGAGTTCTGGACATTCCCAGTAAATTATGACACAATCTACCTTCTTGCTGTTGCTTTGAGCATCAATTTCAGTTGGTTTAAACAATGAATACGTTGACTCCCCAGCGCATGTGCATTTATATTGGTTGTTTTCTATTGATAAAACATTATGTACTGCTCCAGCATCTACTCGTGTTGAACAAACGGCCGACATGACCTTCCAGCCCTAAATAATAGAACCATATTTAGAAATTTTTAATTTATCCATTACGAAACATGTGGATATGATCAAATCCAGTGGTGTCTAAATTACTTTGAATTTGTACTCGAGTAAAAGTAGAAGCAATTAACAATAAAACGACTTGGGTAAGAGTAAAAAGTACTGGAAGCAAAACGTACTTAAGTAAAAAGTACAAAGTATCCTTAAAAAATACTTGAAGTACAAAGTAAAAGTACTATTGTCTGCAGAATGGGGGGGATTATCTAATTGATGGATTGAGATGAAAAAAAAAAAAAAACAGCACATGCACGCATTATAAATATACAATATTTCACGGCATGGTCTACTTTCCAGACCCCGTTGAAGAAATAAGAAATCCATTAAATAAATAATGCTTATAAGCAAGCCACAAACGAGAGATCCCAGACGCATGTAGAGGTCGTATTACCTATCCCAAAATTAAAATAAATCAGGAATAAATTACGTAAAATTAAACAAATGTTTCAGTAGAAAGTAACAAAATGCTTCGCCACAAAATGAAAATAACGAAGTAAAACGTTACTTCTTAAAACGACTTCGTTCCAAGTAAAAGTACTCCAGAAAAAGTTCACTTTGTTACATGCTCACTTCTCAAAAATAGTACTCAAGTACAGTAACGAAGTACATTTACTTTGTTACTTGACATCACTGATTATGCGCTTTACATCAAGTATTATACGCTCATCCAATTGCTTCATTAGCCTTGACTATTTTTTCTTTTACAACAATTGTGATATTACTTTATTAACTGTGTCAACTTTCCCTGTGGGAGAAAACCAACCGAATTACTTTCGACATATATACATGCTTGTTTCACAGGCATCAGTCAATTTTGATCGTATAGAGAAGATAGCCGGTGACTAAACTCGTCGGAAAATTCCCTTTCATGAATTCGAATTAAGTTAATTAAATAAAAGTGATCAATTGGGACCGGTTGTTTGAAGCTGTTTAGTTTAATCCTCGGGTAACGGAAACAAACTTTGAGATATAACCTTGAGATATGTTTTTTACAGAAATCTTATCAGGCTGGACTAGAAGTTTTATTTTCTAAAGTTTTGAAATAGAAAGACGTGCAGAAATACAGAAAGTAAAACGACAGGGGCCGGTTGTTCAAAAGCCGATTAGCTTCAAACCCTGGGTTAACCTGAAATTCAAAGCAAACTTCCTGACAGCTTGTTTATAAATTTGGAAATATTTCTTTAGAAATCTTGTGTGGATCGATAGGAGTAACCCAGCACTACTAATTAGCGCTAACCCACCTTTGAACAACTAGCACCAGGAGTTAAATTTTAATTAACCCAGGTTTAGCGCAGTTTTGAACGTTGCATGCACGACGGCCAGAAATATAGTATAGCAGTATCCACCTGAAACTAATTTTTTATCCTTTGTAAAAATTGGGTGAATACGAAAGTTTATAACCTGAGTTATACTGGCTAATAAACGACAATTTGAAGGCCATTTCCACTCAAGAAAATTTTCCATCATTGTTAAAAGTTGAAAATTTTCAACTTCAAAAATTTTTTGCGACGAAAAATTTGTGTCGGTCAATCACATTTTACAAAATTTTCTTTCTGCGGAAAATTTTCCTGATTGGAAATGGACCTTTAAAACTACGGGTTTCCGGAATTTATACCAGGCAATCCATGAATCCGGGTCCTTGAACAGAATTCAAATAATTATTTTTATTAATATTAACTATTATTTTCTATAGTTATTTACTCGATTCAATGCAGCCCTATAAGTAAATATTAATTATCAACGTTTCCTAACAGAATGTTAATGTTGTACGTACCGGTCTCTTGTCATAAGAAACTGTAACCTTTCCTAAACCTTGGAATGCTAGTGTACCATGTACAACCTTCTCATCAACGATGCATGCAGATAAGTTTCCAACACCTTGTACTCCCATGGGTCCCTGTAGACCTGACAAACCCTGGGGACCTTGAGGACCTTGTGTTCCATTAAAACCACGTGGACCCATTTGTTTGCTGATGTTTCTTAACTGCATGAGAGAAAAAAAATGAAAATATTTAAGTACCATTTAAAACTGACATGAGCAGCAATGTTTTATCAGATATCCGAGTATCTTTAGGTCTGATAGAGAGGGTCAGCTGATAAATAAGCACTACATGCGAATGTTTTAAATTGCTTCAAAAACGATCGATCTAGTATACTTTCATTGGCGAAGTAATTTTCAAAAAGTAGGTTGTGTAAGTCCAGAAAATCAAAGTTAAAGTTTATGTAAATCAAGGGAAATCTCTATCCCATATAAAGTGTTTTCCTCATGAATTATTAATGATTTTCGAAGTGTACTTATCTATTTATAGAAGAACATTTCTGGCCCGTGACATACAGATACTTAAATTGAAATTGGTTGAACTGATAGTCTTTCTAGTTATATTATTGTGGAAATTTATCACTTCATATAGTTTAGTAAACCATGCAAAATAATAAAGTTCTGTGGTATTTTTAAAGTTTGAAGAAAGTTTTTTAAAAATATGGGTACATTTGTAGAATGGCTGATTTTCGATTTGTCTACAACCTGTCGTCATCGTTGCAGTTGTTGTTATCGTTCAGTCTAAAAGCAATCTGGATAGAATTTCCTGGTTTAACCTAGAAATAATACTGCTGGGTTAACCTATAATATTCCTGGTTAACTGATTTCTTGGTATAGTTTATCTCACTTCCTACCACAGCTATATTTGACCAGGACGTTCTTGTTAAATACCCAGACTATGTTAATAGGTGGACAAATAACCATGCAGGGTTCTCTGTTTTCTGGACAAATTAACTATTAATAGAATATAGTAGAAAAAAGGTTAGTGAAATAACCCAGACATTTTACCAGGAATTTTAAGTTAAACCAAATATGGTTGTTTCTCTGTTAACCAGGAAAATTTTAACCATGATGCAATTTTAACTATAGAGTGTTAACCAGAGTGTAATTGATGTTGGTGGTGTTGATGCATGGTGGTGCTGTTGTTTTTTTTTAATTAATTATAAGCAACAAAGCCACTGAACAATCAATAGATGTGAATGGCCGGATCTATAATAGAACACGGAGGAGTGCATGCGTGTAGTGAAAATGACATCACTTACCTCTTCTATATCTTTACTTAAAGATGAAACATTGTAGTTTACGTTTTGTAACTATAAATGAAAAATATAGTAAATCACTTTAACAACTCTAAGTAAACTCGTATAGTATAGGACTATAGGTTTTCCCATCGTTAATGTTAGACTGTAAATCGAACTTTGTTGCGAACTTGGCCTTGGGCAATTGTATAAAACTCTTCAGTCAGTAAACCCCACTCGTTACATTTTGATTATCTTCTTGGTCAGCATAACCGTCGCACTAACTAAAGTTAACTTTAACTCTATTGTGGATACAACCGACCCCCATTCTGTAAACAATATTCAATAAAGCCTCTTTCGGAATATTGTAACGAGTTGGGAACTTTTTGCAAAAGTAAGAAGATATGCAACTACATGCATGCATTTACATTAAATACCTTTATATGTAACGTTGAGTTGATGGTTTGAATCGCAGTCTTCAGTTGTTTTTGTACCATATTCGTAGTCTCATTTGTTTGGGTACGCTGCATTTAGTGTAAAAGAATGAATTAGTTGACAATTATGCGACAAGTTTCATCTCTACAATAACTTTTACAACGAGTTTGTTTGTCGTTGTCGTTATTTTGCCGTTCTAGGGTGTAGTGGAACGGGAGAGGGGATTTTAGTTATTTCCAACAATAATAGTTTTAGTAATTACTAGTTGATCTCTTTGATCCTAACATTAAATAGTTTATGTAGCTTTAACATCAAAATTCAAATCTTTTTTCCATTTGAAAAACACCGAATAAGTGCTAGAACCACAAATGAATACTGGAATGTTCCATGCAAGTTTTTATCATGTTGTCAACCCCCACGCCTTAACAATAATCCCTCTCTTTCGAGAACTCGCCCACCCCCACCCCCTCCCCGCTCCGCCTACATCGCAAGGCTTCTCTCTTGCGAATGCGGAACCAGCATGCAAGGATCAGGAATATATTTGCGCGCATGACTATATGATGTGTCACTTTCGCTCACAAAAGGCAACGATTAGTTTTTTTTGTTTCGCCCATATAGATTTACAAGAGTATAGTCGGTATTTTCATAAAATAATATAAACAGTAAGGTCTAGAGGTTTACTAGAAACCTAAAAGGTACTTCTTTGAATTGAGACCCCCAAGCCTAATAGTGAATTTTTAAAGAAAACTTTTCGATATAGTGGTGCCGCATGCAATGGAATCATCTTTCTGAGGATTCAAAAAATTCTGAAACCCTTTCTTCGTTTAAAAGAAAAATACTTCAGGCATGAACACCTCCTTTGGATCTCACCAATTGTTAAGTTTTTATATAATTCCTTTTCTATTATCCTTTGCTTCCTTGTTTTTCTATATAGTTTAACTTGTATATAGTTTAATGTGCATATATTCTTTAATTTGTAAATAGTTATTGTGTGACGCCCCTCATGAAAAGCAGCTCACGTTGATCGAGGCTATAGCGTGTTTAAATAAAGTTTTACCATACCATTATAAGTTAAATTAAGTTTATATATAATAAAGTTATTTACACTCAAGTATTATTATAATTATTATAATTATTATTATTATTACACTCAAGTATTATTAGTATTATTATTGTTATTTACACTTTACAGGACCTCCCTGAAAAACACTTCGGTGAGTGGAGCTTCCTGATTATATAGTGGAGCTTCCTGATATTATTATTATTATTATTATTATTATTATTATTATTATTATTATTATTATTATTATTATTATTATTATTATTATTATTATTATTATTATTATTATTATTATTATTATTATTATTATTATTATTATTATTATGCAACTCGAAAAAGACAAAAATATCAAGATCTAATTAACGAACAGCTCAAAAATTATGAAAAAGTGAAATTTGTAAATTTATCGATTAGCTCATTAGGAGTTTTCAGCCACCCGTCGCTAGATTTCACCGAAATGCTGAAGGATCTAAAGTTTGATGAACAATGTAGAAAGTACTATGTTCGGAAAATTATTAACATATGTATCAGGTCCTCGTATTATATATTCTGTAAGCGTAACAAAGAATGGGATAACCCACAACTAATGTCATACTAATATTGTTATTATGTAGAGTGTTAATTCAAGTAGACACTGGTACACTACCTGTAAAGAGAGGTTTATCATTGTAGTGTGTATATATATATTATTGAAAGTAATAAAGTTTCCATTATTATTATTATTATTATTATTATTATTATTATAAGTATTCTAACAAAAGAAGAAATAATTATAAACACCCATATCTCGAAAATTGTTATATCGCAACATATACCTTTTCCTCTTGGATCCGTTGTGTTCTCTGAAGATCGTCCAGAACCGCATTCATCGTGTCAAGTCTAGCAAATATCTCTCGAAAGTTTTTCGCAAATTCATTTTCAACATCGTTTAGTCGAGATGTGTAATTGCCTCCTAAACAAAAATGATGAAATTTAAGGGCAACTACAAACCTTTAAGTTATGTGCGGAGTGACACAAAAAATTTTGGTGTTTGGTTTTATAATTGACTTAGCGTAAGAAGCATAGTGGTGATTTTTTTTGTATGTTACGTAACACGCGCTCAAAACTAATGCGTATAATATATCACTTGAGGTTAATATGACTATAAATTCAAAATTTTTATTTTTCGATACGTTTCTCAATCGGCAAACAAACTTAAAAAGTATCGGTTTAGTGTTTTATCTGTAAAATAATGCTAAAATGAAGAGATTTTAGATGATACGCCAAAGAGAAAATGATGTCTGAAGTTCAGTAAGTTTTGCTTATATGGCTGTAAATATGGCGTCAATTTTAAAGCAACATGATTGATAATTGTATTTTGATTGACAATTTTTGACTATTATTTTATGTTTCTCAACCGGAAGATGCATTTAAAAAGGTAGCTAACTCTATAAACTAGAGAATAAAGCTAAAACAAAGTAATTTTGAGAGGAACGCCAAAAAGATTTTAGGTTTTGAACACTTTTCATTGCGAATACGTGACATTGAAAAAAGTTGCCTCTTAATTAAATAAAAGTTCGTTCAAATGCACTGCATTATAATTGTTAGAAAACAATACCCTCCATAGCCAATAACTCAAATTTAAATATAACTAAAAAAATAATTGCCAATTGTATTAATTGTTTTCAATTCATATAAAGGAACTTTCTTCTGACCATGAGACATTCCGCCATATAAAACACAGGTCGAGTCCGTTGCCAAAACACTTCAACTGCTTACAGCATACTCGGCCTATTCCATAGGTCTGTTGCTTGGTAATCAAGTGTTCTCTCATTTGTGTGGGCGAAGAACAAAACATCTTGCATGCATTTTTACTCTATGCTTAGGTGTGGTAGATAAAACGTGCGTTGCGTGCATTGTATATCCTGGCAAGATGACGATACACGATTATACGCCCTCACAATCACTATTGAGTGTATTCAAATATTGGAAATCATATTGATTATCGGATTTAATTGAATATTATACATTACCTAGATTGGATTGTATAGATTGTATAATATTTAAAATTTATATAACTTAAGTATATACTATATTTAAAACACTAGCAGGAGTACGTGCTTTATCAGACATGAAACACGAAGGCGAAGCGACAGCCGAGTGTTTTATATCTGATAAGTGATAAAGTGCCGGCATGGACTGCGAGTATATATTTATATATATATTATTATATAAAGTATCAGTGCTTTATAGAGATTTCGAGCACTGATAAAAGTGATAATCTCACATGTGAGATTATTCAAGATAATCTCACATGTGAAAATTATCGCTTTTCAATTATTGCTTTTCTGTAAAAATTATCGCTTTTCAAAGACTGTCCTTTATATAATAAACAGAAAAATACATGGGTGCTTGGAAATACCAGATTTATTTCTCGTGTTAATAAATCTGGTATTTCCAAGCACCCATGTATTATTCTCTATATAATATATAGTGATAATAATGTAAACTTTATTTATTGATTATTAATTTATATATATTGTAGATGGTTGCATCGACTGATTATCAGTTTTTAATGAGAATTGTATAAATTGAGTTTTTATTTTAAATGAACCAGACTCTACTAACTTAGTAGGAAAACCGTTGAAATATAACTACAAAATTTAACCGGGAATGTTAATCCAAATAGGGTTATTTTTACGTTAACCAGGAAAACTAAACCAGACGTCCAGAGTATATGGATATAGATAAAGTACATTATAGACGAGGCCTGTATTCTAAAAGCTCACTCACACTCACACTCAATGAGTGGACGTTCAATCTGAGCTTCTCTTGAGTGTCAATGCTGTTCTTGAATAGCTGGAGGGTGAGTAGTCGCATAGTAAGATACGACACTAACCTTCCAGCTATTCAAAAACAGCATTGACACTCGAGAGAAGCTCAGATTGAACTTCCACTCATTGAGTGTGAGTGTGAGTGAGCTTTTAGAATACGGGCGTTAGTAATTGATCGCATGCGTTCAGCCTGACTTTCCCCCCTTCTCCATCGGAAAGTCAGGCTGCACGCAGGCTATATCGTCTTGTCGATCGCATGCATTGTATACGAATTCCTAACTCGGGATTTTCCGCACTGACCATGCAGCATATAAGTTGTCTAATATATGTATATGCATGCACTACAGTCTACGTACACCACCCTCGCCTATCAAAAACTTTTAATTGCGTGTTTTCTCTCAGCCTTGCATGTATTGTCTATTGAGTATTGTCGAGTTGAAACCGGAAAAGTGTAGCAAGCAAGCACTTGTAAGTTTGTTTACCGCCTTCTATTAAGCACGAGACTGGTCGAGACCGCCACCAAAATAGATTCAGGAGGGCAAAGCATGTTTTAATATTGTGGTCAGTCTGTATGTAATTATGTAGACCTGTAACATAAAATCCCATCCCCTAACTTTTTGGTAAAATAGAAATGTAGGATCAGCTAAACTCCGAGGGGGGAATTATATCGAAATATTTTTAGATTAGGCGGTCGCCGCGACAGTCGAGTGTTTTCTTCCTATATTATATAGCTACGTCATTATAATAAACTCGAAGCAAACATTCGGCGTTTTTTCTTAAATGAGCAAACAAATTAACCTATTTACTTGTTATATTTCGTGTTAAACACGAATTTCATGTTCATACTATATACGGAAAAGCCTAAATAATTGTGAATGACAACTTAATTCACTCAGAAAAAATCTTCTATATATGACCTAATAATAGTTCTTTCATTTAACGCATGAATGCAGATTACTTTTAATGTCGCTAGCAACTTCGACGACGTGGACATGACGATGTCCATATTTTGCAAGTTATTACAGATTTTTGTGAAATTAGAAACTCTTACCACCCAAAATTTTTCACCCATATTATCTTTCTAATTAGGATCCAGTTAATTTTCCGTGTGCTTTCAGTTTTTTGTTGGGGAATGACATTTTTGAAATAATTGTCGCGTTTTCTTTATATCATTATATGCTATTTCCATACAAGCATTGTTAATGGAGTTTACTATTACCATATAATTGATGCTGCTCAAAGACATATAGTGTTTGTATTTTGTAGATCTTGTAGGATTTTGAACCACGGAACCAATTACAATTAAACAAATTTTATTTAACAAAATGTGTATACGGAAAATCATGTAGTTACAATCGAAAAGGAATATGAATGAGTACAGCTAATGATTTCCTCTGCGCGCGGTGACCATGTACATAAAAGTTATTGACTAGGGTAATTTCACTTTCAGTTATAAAGAGATTGAATCGAAATTTAAATTGAATGGCACAACTCTTTTTTCTTGTGTAAATTATAAGCTATATGTAATATGGTCAAGGAGATTACAGGTTAACGGTAATATAGTGTTTAATATCTTTGCATTCCATTAGTAAAGTCATTGTGATTTAATGTTCATATTGCATGATTTTTTAATTGCGAGCACATTAAACATACTCTCGAGTTACAGGGTCAGATTCACCAATAAACAATTGGTTGAGCCAAAATCTACCTGGAAACAAAATTATCCTATCATGAAATTATCAAACCCGTCATCGATTAGTAGTTATTACGTTCATTGTAGTTACTCTTCTTTGGTTAAGTAAAATATTTTGACAAAAAAAACCCATAAAGCTCTTTGTTCTTCATGAATCTTCTATACTCCTTACTATCATGAAAAGTATAATTTTTACATTATAGCAGATTCATTCTAAACTTATGTACCAAATTGATACATTTTTGAAGAATGTTAAATGCTAGGTGACATCGTGAGATTTGAAATTCTGTTTCATTTCTTTGATCGAGCCATTTGATAATACTCAAATAAGTAGTTGCTATAGTCTTATAAATATCGACAACGTATATATAGGAATCATTCATCTTTATCAAATATATATACATATGCCGATCCATATACGAAACTACATCTTCGCTTACCTTGAGTTAGCTGCTGTGTTTGTGGTGAGTTATTATTACACGAACATTCCTCATCATTGAAATAAGCCAATACTCCAAGAGGTGTGCCAACGAGACAGATCACAACAAGTATGCATAGTATAAGAAATGGTAACTTCCATCTTGTATTATTAGTATTCTTCGCTATACCACTCCAGTCTTCAGCTGGACGTGGCGGTAAATTCGAAGCTCGGATTCTAGGTGGTTCAGGCCGTTTCTCGCTCTTTGGTTTTTTCTTATAACCGGCAGCCTCATAGACGACATTTTCTTTCTTCCTACGGCCTGTGCCGCCCAATCCAGCTTTTTCTACTACTTCAGCGGTGTCCTCATAGTGTGGATTCGTTTCAACAAAAGATTCAGGTTCAAAACCACCATTTTCCATCGGTTTGCCATTTTTTGTCGGCTCACCACCACCAAATGTACTAAAAGTCAAATCATCTGTGCTAATAGCGTACGGATTAAACGCCAGATTCGCGTAATCTGTCATGTTGCTGTCTTCCGAGACCGATTTCTTCTCACTAGTCATGCTGTATTGGTTGATATTGGTTTATATGTGTATACTTTGCTTAATCCTCGCCACTGCGGCTTATTTGTTATTGTCACAATCTAAGGCTCTTTCTACGTTCCTTCCTGTAAGGCTAAAATGTTGCAATCACCATATTAATTGCTTGTAAATTTGAATAAGAATAGAAAAAAACACAGTAGACTCCCACCTATGAGGCTTAGAGAGTGAATTCAATGGAATCTATTATTTATCCTCTGTATTTCTGTACAATGAAACTCACCTTGGGTTACCATGGTGAAAGTTTGAGCCTTCCTTCATATTTTACAGATTGGAACTGCTTTTAGACACATGTGGCAACTGTCTTGATGAAATTATTGCATCGTAATTCTCCGGTAATGAATTAAGTTCAAGTATGTTTACTTATTTGCAAGTTAAGAACTTTATGTGCTTAAGGATCAATATTTTACAATAATATATGCATATGTATGCATTCATTGCACGAGGTCGAACATATATCAACAATTACTCAGACCGCAAGGACAACTAATCCCGAATCGCCTTGCCAAAAAATTTTAGTTTTCATGCCCAAAATTATTTTTATAAGGTAAAAAATAAAACCTTTTGTAAATTTCGCAGTGTTGGAGGCCTGGCACGACAGCGTACAATAATAGTTTTCTGGATAGTTCCTCCCATTGTTAAACGGAAATGACGTGACCACACCTAGACATTGAAATTTTGCCGGGTAATTCTGACTAATAGGGAACGAGAATAAAGTTTGAATGTATAATGTATAATAATTAATTAACAAACTTGTTTCAAATTTCACTATGAGTAATGAATTTTATGATAATTTTTATGACTTTTAGCTTCGCCGGCCGTAATCGAAAATACCTCATTTGTAGTCAATGTAGTCAGTCAATGTAGTAGTCAATGTAGTAATCAATGTTCTTCCAGTGATGTATAATTAAGTAAACAAATACTTGAGGGAATACATGATCAAGCAACCAGTGAAAAAGAACAAGAACTCAGACGTGAAGGGCCTTTTATTTCTAGGTAGTTTTAATGAAGTATATGTATATCACAACTCAATTGTTCGAATTTCTTCATATTTCGAGTTCCAACACAAAGTTCTGTAAGGACTGCACATTTGCACGGAAGAATCTTCTTTACAATAAAACACTTTATAGCCTTTTGGATTGGGCAAATATTTGCCTTACAATCAGGAAAATATTAAAATATTCAATCAAAGGTCTTAGAAATTCATTTTCTCCCGGAAAACGCGCACTCCCATGGCACTTTTGCTCTAAATTTCAACACCAACGCATAGAAACGAGGCATATTTTTACATACATTCCAGGTTCCCACGGACAGTCCAGGTCTCCATGGACACGAAATTTTCCCGCTCCCTACTCCTTTAACCGTTACAGCAGTCGAAATACAATACATTTGGTCATCAGTTGAACACAAAATGAACATTAACTTGGATTATATAGGTTACTGTTAGATAATGTACAATTAGATTATTGTAAATTTGTTTTCCTTTGTTTTATGCTCCAAAGATCTAATAACATCATATACGGAAACAAAATCAGTCAAACATAAAAATCAAGTGAGCTTGTACCCTTTTGTTCTACATGAGATTTCCGTTCTCATTGGGCTAAACGCAGGACACCTATATGTTGTCATTTGACAATCATGCCGCCCCAGCCAAACTCCCACCTTGATAGTGTATCCATTAGTGTACGAGGTAGGGGGCTGGGTGGGGGGGTGCAGCTTCTCCAATTAATGTTTGGTCGGGCAGATTCTACTAAACAATTGGGCAATTTATAGCAAAGCTAGAAATTTTATTCAATAAATTACTGAAGATATTATTTCAGTCGTTGCACATATTTATGAAACCACAACAAAGAGACAGTCTCTTTCCGTCCAAAATTGGCGAGCTCCCACAAGAACATAATTCATTTTGTATACAGTACATAATCCGTGTATAAATTATGGTCACTGACCTATATATATATAATATATATACTAGATAGTGCACCTTCAGTTGTGTCAAGTATATCAATCGGTTTCAATGGCCCCTTACTTTAAACAGCCATAACATTGGCTCCATATACTACTGGACCAATTTTAATAATCTTAGTGTCAACATTTATCTTTCGACGCCTACTAATAATTAGCAGTGCAAAAATCTGGAACACAACTGTCGCATTTTAAGCCTGGCGCACACGATGCGATTTTAGTCGGCCGATAAAAATCGTTAGACTAAAACTAACAAAATCGTTGTGTGTGCGGTGTCAAATTTAACCGATTTTTTTGCTCGATTTTAATCGGACAACATCAAAACGTTTTCATATTATACGATTTTTATCGGTGGAATTTTAAGTATAACCAATCAGATTTCATGCTGTGATCACGTGCTTGTATTTATTTGGCAACATGGCGGCTACAGTTCAGGGAGCATATTTTTTTCGTAATCGTGTGCGGAGTATACCGATGTATATCGGTATGTCAAACGATTTTTATCGGCCGACTAAAATCGCATCGTGTGCGCCAGGCTTTAGGAACACCCTGTATAAGGCAGCCTTTCACAACTAAACATATTCTTTCAAACTACTATACTACTACTGGATTAGTTTGGTTCATTTTCAAACGTCGTGTAGCTATTTGTTCGTCATGTATAGCTTTTGCACGTCGGCATCTACAGCGTTGTACAACGTTACACTGGTGTGCAATCAAACCAAAGATCCTATTTAATTTGATGCCTTCTGGTGTCAGCACATTGCCAGTAACAGATATTGCATTTCTGTCCCACCTTGCAGTAACATGCATAGGTTATGTTACTTATCGTTTCCTCGACTTCCAAAACGGCGTTGCTAACATTTGAAGCGCTATATTCACTGCAACATGTTACCCCCACGAGTTGAACAGCCGCATTCTGAAAAATGAGAAGTTGTAAACAATGTTATACATGAGGCATTATGTGGTGAAACTTGCAACTCAACGTGGAAAAAAGTGCCATAGCGATCTTTCAGGAGGATGAGAGTTAATGAGAGATGCCAATCAGACTTGCGACCTTTGTTTTCAGGTCTTTCCGATGAATAATAATGTATACGCTTAATAGTTTAGCGTTACATTTTGTGAGTTGAAATTTTGTCTTATACTCTTATGCAATGATGGAGGTCCAAAGTTGAAAGTATGCCAAACATTCGTGATGTTTCCACAAAACAACAAATAGCTTTGAACTTACTTTCTTTTCATTTATCTGCACTTTTTGTACATTTTTCACATAATCTACTTGAGTGTTGTTTTCCATTTTGAAAATACAACTGTTCGTTTCTTCATCGAGTTTCCTACTAATATCTTTGATCTGAAAAAGACGTATACATAGCTTGATATTTTCGTTGTCCTATCAATCAAACTATATTATACACTTATGTGTGCTCCCGAGGGAAATAGTTTGTTTTCCCGAGAGTCTCAAAGGGAAACATTGAGATTCGAGTTTTGGTTTTCTTATATTGTTTTCTTGCGGTACAGGGTGGAGCTATCTTTGCACAGCGGGAAACATAGAAACAAACTTAAATAAACTCTAAATTAAACTCTAAGTTGGTGTAATATGATGCTTGTGATGTTACCCACACCGGGAAAGCTTGCCCGGTGTGGATATATTATTATATACACTCAGAGTAACATCACAAGCATCAAACTCTAAACTGTTCTCCATGGAACTCCAGTTAGAGGCGTTGTTAACAAACATGCAGTTGTTACCTTCTTATCAAGCCCTTTAAATTCCCACAAGCAGTTCATCCTAATTCCATTGCCCTGTGGAAGAAAAAGAAAATCCGACGTTAGATATTTACGCCCAATTTGAATTAGCACAGCACAGCACAGTACAGTACAGCACAGCACAGTAGATATGGCGTGCCGTATCGACAGATTTAGATCGAGGACGCGGACGTCGAAGACGACGTGAACTGAATGGCGTGTTGTACCCATGTATGCCATTTTCACGTCGTTTTTGACGTCCGCGTCCTCGATCTGTCTAATGCCAGCAACACAATACGACGCGATACACCACAATCCAGAAACCAATATAATAAATTTTATTGAAATACAAAAAACAAAAATAGCTAATATACATGAACTACGATTTCAACATATAATATCTTACCTTCCGAATAAATTGTTTCTTCAGCTTCTGTAGTGATTCCTGGTATCCACTGGCACTGCTTTCACTGCTGCAGTTCTAGAATAACACAGCTCCATTAAAATCACGCATAATTTTCTAGGTATCAACATGTTTGATGACTGGCCCCTATATCTTCTTTACGTGCTGGGAAAGAACCCCTGTTGCTTTGTAACATCCTTGTGCATGCAGTTTTAAATTTATCTTGAAAAACCCTGAAGACTCCTTTATTAATATGTTTTATAATATAGCATTTGTAAATTCTAAACTCAGATTGACTGTGACCTGTGTTGGCATAACTCAATGTCAACACGGAAAATTTCTTTCTCAGTTTATATATTTCTTTGTGTTATATTATAAAAAAGGTTTAAACATTTTTCCGTATATTGATCTGCTCTCTTCTGATTACGTGTCCATTCCATCTCATCCCTCCACCATCCTGGCGTGGTGTTTCCACACAATTTCTCGTTTTCCCAATTTCCACTCGTGTTGATATAACTGTATATCAACATGGAAAATGTTTTATATTTGTTAAATATCACTGCATGGAAAAAATAGTTAAATCCATGCTTATTTGGAATTTGCGATTGCATCACTAAACCATTATATATCCATACTATAACCACAGATCACAGTATGGAAATTAGATTTCCATCACAATTTCCATATCCAAGATCCATACTACTTCTATACTCTATAGTAAGGATTTTGGAAAACATTTCCAGTGATATGCGTTTCGTATATATTATGTACGAATTGATTTGATAAGTACCGTTAAAACATGAGCAGCCAATCTTTATCGGCGAGAATTAGTATATCATAGACATCATAGATAAAGATCGGATGCGACTGTTTTAACGTAGTTAAAAAAAGACGCATCTTATGAGTTCTTTGGCGAAGTAATTTTAAGAATAAATATTGTCTAAGCCGAGAAAATCAAAGCTGAAGTTTATGTAAATCAGGACAAATCTTTATCCGATTTACAAACATGCATTGATTAATTAAACATTCGTTTCTTTTGAATTTTCTTCATGAATTATATTAATGAATATTTTAAATATTTTTACCTGTCTAGCTAATCTTTGCTCACGAAGTGAAACAGAAGTTCCAGAAGATTTATCTCCTGACTAAAGATGGTAAAGAACAAAAGTTTCAGCTGCCAAGTTAAGGTAAGTAGTGCAGAGATACATATAGCATAAAAACCAATGCCAGCCGACAATTAGTTTAGAAAAACAAAACAAAACAAAACAAAACAAAACAAAACAAAACAAAACAAAACAAAACAAAACAAAACAAAACAAAAATCGAAGATTAGCATCTTGAAACCCAACTAAGATACGAGTCGAAACAAGACGAGAATGAGTTTGTGATATATCAAATGTTGATTTTGGACTGATATGATTGAAAAATCACAAACTCATGTTTTCACTTGTATATCTTCTGCTATCTTCGAATTTTGTTTTATATATTGCGATCAACGTCACCATATAAGCGTAAAAATTGAAGTTGGGCAAATTATAAACGTAGTTTGGGCAAAAAGATGGGGGAAATAAATTGAAAAGCAAGAAATATGCAAAATAATACTACATGACAGAAATATTGAAGATAATAGTCGAAAATACAAGAAATATGTAAGGTTTCCCATTTCTAACATTGTAACCCCTTTAAAAAATTTTGCAACCTCCCTCCCGCCCGCCCATCGTCGACAGGACTTGTGGGAATTTTACACGGACAAAATGCAAAAAAAACTGATCCCCCCTGATTTTTCCCGTCCTGTACGCCCATGTCATGCATTCGTGAAGCTTACCTGTGTTCTTAATTGTTGGTATTTATTCTGTAGTTCTTTTACTTCGTTAATGAGTTCTCTTAGCTCTGAAGTTTTAACTCCACTTTGCTGCATTGAGGGATTTATCGAAGGGGCTATAGGAAAGCAATTTACACTCTTTTTTAACACGTACAATAACATAAAACACTGTCAACGGTTTAACAAACATTTGCAGTTACACGGATTCGCCATTTCACAATGAAATTTTATGCGGAATTGGAAAGTGAAAATGCCCATTTCATAGGCAGAGTTTCATAGGTGAAATTTGATGAATTTTCACATATGAAATTTGACTTTTTAAATCTAAAAATGAAGGTTTATATGTGAAAATTAATTTCACATGTGAAATGATTATTTCTTACGTGGAAATGGAACAATTCACCTTTGAAAGTGTTATTTTCCGCTGGCTGAGGCACGAAAGAAACAGAAAATGTTTTCTCACACACTGCTGGGGGCCTGATGAAATCAAGGTGTTACAGGGTGGTGCAGGTTATATAATCAAGGTGTTACAGGGTGGTGCACGAGATATTGTTTTTGTCACTCGAAAATAAAATCCATACCTCCTCGCAACCATCTAATATCCTCTATATATGTACTTGTTATATAGTAATTATATATGTAGCGAGTACCTGTAATTGTAAGGTAGTTGAATAAATGTCAAGCTTGCGGCTGACGCTGCAGCAGCTCCCAGTGGTGTGTGAGAAAGGCATTTTGTGAAAAGGCATATGGTGAACATATAACTTTTTTTTTAGTTTTTTTTTTGTGTTTTGCCCGGACTTGAAATCTGATGCAGACTCAATTCATTCCTTATTTTCCAACTTTGCTTTCAACAGTGCCGGAAATGATTAAATTGTTGTGGTCGGAAATTGCATTCCAAACATTTATAATTTAGGGGAATCTCACAACAGCGCGTGAACGATAAACAATTCAAGTTCCTTGGTGGTTTGCACGGCAAAATCAAATGTGATTGTTTTGTTTTCTGGAACGCGTTTTTTTTATTTAGCTTCTGCTTTTAAGTGTTCTATTATTATTCTTTTTCTTATTATTATTGAATCCGTTCGCCCCATTATACATCCAGGCCGATAGAAGTGTAGTAGAATTATATGGCCCAACCTTTAAATCACGGTTAATAGAAGGAGGATGGTTAGGCTAGCTGGACCACGTGACAAATATGTTATTGTTCTCATTTTATTCATGTCACGTGACGAGATAGGGGGACGCTTCGCAGGAGTGTAATAGAAAATATATTGTTGACATGGCTTTTGTGATGTATAAATTTACGTATTTTCGATTGTATACGCCTGATTTGATCACGGATTTGATTTATACTTCGAAGTTCGGAATGATCTGATCGTATTCACAAGTTTTAAAGGTATTGTTGATTGGTTTTGAGATATAACCACGCTATGCTAAGTGTATATTCACATATTCCATTCTCAAGTGTTCGAGGATTTTCATACTTAAAGACGATACTTTTGGAGTTTGTCCGGGAAAAACTGCTCTGCTTTTGGTCGTGAGAGTTGCGGTAGACACAATGAACGATAAAATACCCAGTGTTTTTAGGACGACGGATGGAGAACAGCTCGAGTAGAATTGCTAAGGCCGCTATTATTAAAGAGATCTGACGTCGGTGCGAACGTATTGATGCGAAACAAACAAACGAAGTAAATTGAACTAATATTACAAACGTATCAGCCCAAATCATGTGCCTATGCAGCATACTTTGGTATTTGCTCTGCCAACAAGACAACTCCAGACAATTTTACTTGTCATTGATAGTGATTTCTAGTTGATGTGTACTGTGTAGTGGACTATTAATTTAAAAGTAACATTTGGAATAGTCAAACTGATATCTGTTATTGAATTTTCAAATTAGTATCCTCAAAAAACCATTATATTATCATGTATGGCATTTCTGCATGTCCAGTTGCTAGCAGTGGCATAGCTAGCCCGACGATTTGGACACGCTATGCAAATTTCAACTCATCATTATTCACTTCTTTAGAAATTATAACATTGTACCAGACTACTGTAACTACATACTTACTGAAATTTAAGACTGTTGAAGAATATTTATTGTCTATCACCATTACATAATCTACACATCAACTGGCAATGCATGCAGATGCACCTACTTTACTCTGTCTAAAGCAATAAAATTTTACTCAGTGGAAGAATACTGTTGTTAATCGGTTATTAACAACTATTGATATCCACCCTGGGATGGTTGTTCATTCAATTTGGGATTTGCAGGGTGAAGTTCTTCAATTGGCAGATCTCTGACCTCACTGAGAGAGGACTGACTAGTCGTGAAATTGGCATGCAAAATTGTATGGCCTATTGGCTCTGGGTTGAACACTTGTAGATACTTATAGATACTGAATTTAAATACACTGGAAATAACAAATTGTATACATTGACTGGAAATGTACAAGTTTAATATTCAAAGAAGATTCTAAACCATTTTCACGTATGTTTTGTTCTATTTTTTATCAGATTAGCCCATACTTTGTTTCCCATACCCAATTTTACTTGTCATTAGCAATCTGCCAGTGCCGCATGTTAATTCACTAGTGGGTGAGCTGGCAATGTGTCCAGCAAATGCACCCTACATTATATTTTTTTGAAAGAGAAGCAATTGCAAGTTTATGGTTAATTCATTAGGGCACGCAGGTATACCTGACAAAACAATTCAAGGTTCAACATGTCTTAGGGGCTGATGACATGGGGAGTTTTCAGCCCGGGCTGAATTTCAACCCAGTTAACCGAGCTGAAATTGTTTCACGATTACATGACAAAGTTCAGCCCGGGGTGAGTTAGAATTTCAATTCAAACCGGGGTTAAATCTCAGCCCGGGCCGAAAGAATGAAGTCTCAAAATGGAGGTATTCTGTTTCTTTGGAAAATTTAAAATGTTGTTCATATCTATTGACTTCTGCAAGAGTGTGGTTGCATTTAAAAGTAGAACAGACAGAAATAAAGCGACTTAAATGCTGTTTTTTCAACCTGGGTTGAATTTTCGTGTCGATTACATGGCGATTTTCAGCCCGGCCAACCGGGTTGAAATTTTCAGCCCGGGTAGCTCCAACCGGGCTAAAACTTCAGCCCAAGCTGAAATTTCTGTCATGCAATCATTTGTTGTGTTTTAATAGGATTTTATCCTCAGGCTGGGCTGAAATTTCTTAATTTCAGCCTGGGAAACCAGGATGAAACTCAGCCATGCTGAAAACTCTCCATGTAATCAGCCCCTTACCAGGTTTGAATTGTTTGGTTTGATAAGGCCTGTATGATGACTATATCATGATAGCAGTGTAATTGTGAAAACCTAACCAACTAACCATAGAGGCATTTGTAAATAATATATTAGTTTTGGGAGTCATAAATTTGCCAACCCATTGTTATATTTTCAAACCTATGGTTCAATTAATCTGAATATGAAAACAGAGTTTATTGCAGAAGATAAATGAATTGTATAGTTACAAATTTTATAAAATATATAATATCACTTTCTTTTCACTACTGTTTTACAGTAATGCAAAGGCTTTACCACGTTTTGCATCGTTTTCATACTCGATAATATAATCTTTGCTACGGTTGAATTCACCCGACTTTTTTATATCGCATCCCACATTGTTTCCAACGATCGAAATGTACTTTTCACAACGTATAGCTTCTACAATGTCAATCAACTAAAGAAGTAAATGCACCTTTATATATAAACACATAGATACTTCGTACAATAGATTCCCCATGACCATCTGTTGTAAAGTGTTTTGAATTACTGAGCTATATGCCTTGTAATTTGGCACTAAGGCCGCAAATTTGTCGCACACATACTGTAGCACTGAAAAGACTTCTCACTGTCGATTGGGCAGCAGAAAAATCAGTATTTAATACAACTGTTTTTCTTCCGCTAATAGTAACAGGGGCCTCGATGCTATAAAAATCTTCGTCTATAAATCTACGTATTCGCTCTCTCGTTCATCTTCCAAACGATACCGTCATTTCCGATCGTTGAAAACTCTCTTTGCTTTTATTATTACTGTTTTCAAATGTCTGCATCGATGAAGAAATCACTCCTCTTTCGATATCACTATCCATCGTTATTATAAATGCTCCAAAAGATACAAAAATGCTTTTATTATCAGTATTAACCCAACACTTTCAATATAATTTCCTACAAATGTCAACACAAGCGTCCCCCTATCTCGACACGTGACATTTTTTTCCTTTGTGTTCAACATAGTTTGCCGCCCCCTTTGAAGTTTGCCGGCTAGCCTAACCATCCTCCTTCTATTAACCGTGTATTGACTAAGGTGGTTACACCCTGAGTGTCAAAGTTACCTCTGACGACCAAGCTGAAACAGTGGGGGTCCAGCATTAGCTGCAGCCATGACTACAAAACTTTATTCGAGATATCTTGACAGCCACTCAATATAAACATAAAAAAATGTATTCTCAATGTTTCGATGAAAACCCCCTAACTCTTCTGGCTTAGGACCTTTGCTTGCGATGTAAAGAAATACATCTTGTGTATGTTTCGATTGAGTAGCTGCAGTACTGTATACAGAAATGTTCATGTTTACGTCAGACTGTTTGGGCAGTGCAGCTGCTGGCTTGAAGGAACAAAGGGCCCAAGCTGAAGCAATATAATATGAATATATACCCTTGTGAATATGTCTACATGTCAGCCGTTCATTCTAACAAGCACACTTCTCAAGACGAAGAAACCACATAATGAAGATTGACTGGCTGATCAGTGTCCATATTCAAAACAATTCATATATAATTTAACACAGATACTGTACATACAGTAAAGCAGAGGTGTAACTTAACACTTGCCAAGTGAATATCATGATGGGCAAGTAAACGTTTTATCTTGCTTGCCCGATCGGGCAAATTGCCTTGCCACAAAAAGCTGTCCATCTTTAAGTTTATGTTTTCTTTGTCGGATAAATTTTGTTATAGTGCATGTACTTGATTCAAATTTTGTTTTTTTGTGGGCCGAAGCTAGATCTGAGGCAGTACAGTATAACATGGCCATATAGACCAGTGGGAGAATGGGTCGACATGTTGTCCCCTTAATTTGTACCTCCCACCTAGGTACCCCAGTGGCCTTGTGTGATGACAACTGAATTTTTTTTTATCAGGGCAACTAATTTTCACGTCCAAAAGTTACACCACTGTAAATTAGCCTGGGCCTCACTACAACACAAGCATAAGAGGGATCAAACATTGATTTCTTATGTACAGTACTGTCCTCACTATTGTATATAACATAAGCATAAACATATAACATAAGAATATACAATTACTTTATGGTTTCCGTGTTTGGATGGCCTGATCCAAACACGCGGGAATGTTGCGAGGGTTAAGAAAAGCGAGCGAAATCACGAGCCGAAGGCGAGTGATTTTGCCCGCTTTTCTTAACTCGAGCAACATTCCCAAGTGTTTGGATCATTCCATCCAAACACAGAAACCATAAAGTAATTGTTTTATAAAATAACAACAACACGATAGTCTTCCGTGTTTGGATGGCCTGATCCAAACACGGGTTTCGACCAATCAGAATACGCGTTATGTACACGTTATTTTATAATATCAAAATGTTGCGATCTTTTTCTAATGATTATGCTTGTGCCTTAAATTATCTTGCATTGTAGTGAGGACACAGTGAGAATAACACAAGCATAAGAACGTCAAAGCATTCTGCTTGCTTATGTTTATGCATTTGCTTGCATCTTAGTGAGGACCAGCAGGGCTCGAAATAGTGGGCTACCAATGGCCAAAAGCTGGCCATATTTTAGAAATGGCAGGCAAAAACAAATTTGAAAATGAAAAAAAATGGCAGGTGAAATTCTATAGATATATTTAATTTCATAAATGCTTACCACAACTCATATATACTGGATCATTTAGTTGTCTAAATACGTTTATATTTGAAATGTAAATCCAAGTTTACTGTACTGTACATAGTAAAATAGACAAGTTTAAAAATAACTAAAATGCATATCATGAAAACATTGATTTTTTCAATACAGTATATGGCTCCTATGAGACATCGCCATTTTGACAGTCAATGAATAAAAATGGCAGGCTAAAGTTTATTTCTCTACTTCGAGCCCTGGAGCCTGAAGTATTATTTTTGCTGAAGTAATAAATTATTTTCCTGAAGAATAACTTGCCTGAAGTAAATATTTTCCATTTAATTAACCTAAGTTTCAGAGACTGTCATGCATGTTTCTTGTTATTAAGCTGCAAATTATGGCTATGCTCTTAGTACAGTATGTCATTTATGATTTTACTCTGCCTAATGCCAGATGCTTTTTTCTTGTCAAGAGGGGACTTGTATGTGCATAAATAGATTAACGAGAACTGACAATACACTTTCCAATACTGTAATATTTATTTTACTGTACACAGTGATCAGGATGAATCTAGGCTCATGTAGTTAAATTAAAGGATGCATTTTTCCTCATAAGTCATGAATATTTCAGTATGCACTGATTGATGCTGACCTTTTTTGTGATGGGGTGCCCAGTGTACAGGTCTCAAATAAAGAACCATCATTAATTAACCATTAAGCACCAGCACTCTCCCCTTGACGAGTAAAATCGTCTGGCATTAGACGGAGTAAAATCATAAAGTAGGGCACAATGCAACTTAATGGGTTAACCCATTAAGTGCCAGTGCTATCTCCTTGACATCGAGTAAAATCGTCTGGCATTAGACGGAGAAAAATAATAAAGTAGGGCACAATGCGACTCAATGGGTTAACCCATTAAGCACCAGTGCTATCCCCCTGACATCGAGTAAAATCGTCTGGCGTTAGACAGAGTAAAATAATGAAGTGGGGCGCATCAGGGCGAAATTCTACTTAATGGTTAACTAGACATGTGAACAGATAGGCCAGTTAACCCATTAAGCGCCAGTGCTCTCCCCTTGACAAGTAAAATCCTTGACAAGCAAATTCGTCTGGCATTAGACAGAGTAAATTAATAAAGTAGGGTGCATCAGGGCCCAATGCAACTCAATTGGTTAACCCATTGAGCCCAGCACTCTCCCCTTGATGAGGAAATTATCTGACTTTGGCCAGTCAGTAACATGATAGAATAGGGTGCATTAGGGTGCAATGCATCTTTAGTTAAATAATGAGTTGGTTAATCTGCTGAATGTAAATATTAATTTTCTTTACTTTTATGTTTTTATAGGTATTGCAAGCTGAAGCATTAAGTTTCCATACTACCTGGGCAGTGCTATGGCTTTGGAAGCTATGTGCTGCAGATATCTTCTTAGAACTCACCATTGTAGCAATATTCTTTGACAAGTTATGGGTGAGTAATGAAGTTTTTAGTCATATTTTACTGTATCTCTTTAGTAATTATGGCCATAGTAATTATAAAATGCTCTTTTTATAATTGTTTAATTAAACTACCTAGTGAAAAGGTCATTGTTATTATACCTTTTAAACCCTGGTTAAACGAGAATGAGAGTTGATGAGAAGAGAGAGTTTTTCTTAACTCTTCCTATCGTTGAATTCTCTATAGAAACCTGTAGGCACCTATAGCTTTCTATAGACCCATTGCACATGACGTCACAGCGCCGGCGACGATGCATTTGGAGGACAAATTAGCAATCTATGCATAATATAACTTTTGTAAACAAAGCAAATTTTGTAAAACTTTATAATAATTTTGTATTAAAATGGTTAGTTTTTGCGCTGTATGTGGTTGTTGCATCCGAACAGATATTGTTAGGGAGCATCTGGAGGACACTCTAAGGATTTGTGACGTCAGTGCAAAGGGTCTATAGGATTATAGGCATCCCTATAGGTCACCTATACAGGGTGTATAAAAAAACTGAACAGATTTGGAATTGCTCTCAATTTTGCAAAAGCAACCAGGGGTTGACAAAATTTGAGTTGGAGACAATTTTTTTCATTTTTCTGCATTATACTGTAAGTACCCAAAGAAGCTATATATTAGAGGTGTGCAAATCCGATCCGATCGGATTTGTTCGGATTTCGGAACCAAAATATTCATATCGGATCGGATTGATAAAGTTGTTTCACAGTCGGATCGGATCGGACTTCGATATCCGAAATAAAATGAATTGATTATCCATGCGCATTATCGCAAGAATTAATTATTCGTGCATTCATCAAAGCATTATCGCGGTTGTCGCTGCATTATTTGTTTGATTCTTGAATCGGACGTCACTTTGTCAGCTTCTTGACATGTATTTCTTGCTTTTATACTTATTTGGTTAAATATTTCAACTTGAATGAGAAATTTATTTTATTAAAGAATTCTTCGGATAGGATCGGATTGGAATTCTTTATCAATGCTCGAATTCGGATTAGACAATTTCGGATCAGATTTTAAACATTAGGCAATTGTCGGATTATAAACGTCCGATCCGATGCACACCTCTACTATATATATCAAAATTCAGAGCAATTTCAAATCTGTTCAGTTTTTTTATGCACCCTGTAGAAAATGTTCCAATTGCCAAAAAAAAACATATAGGTTTCCTATAGGAACCTGGTATATAGGTTGGCCTTTTTTTGTACCGTAAGCTAGGGTCGACATACATTGGATCAATAAGTATTATAATAATATTTTCTAAAGTTTTGAAACAAATAGATGTGCGGAAATCCATTTGAAAAATATGCTGTCAACTTCATCTGACAATATCGTCAACTGACAACATTCGTCATTAACATTTGGCAAAACGTGAAATTGTCCCGATTAATTGTTGTGTGTAAACGCACTGTAGCTAAAGGCCCTGTCACACTATTGCGTATGAGAGAAAGTATGAGAAGCGTATGAAAATTAATGAAATAATTTTCATACGCACAAAAATCCTTTGAAATGCCAGCGTACGAGTACCGTACATCTGGCGTACCTCTAGCGTATTCAGCGTGTGCCTATAGAGTATGCTTATCGTATAAAGCATACGTCCAAATACGCACAAAATTTTTGAGCATGCTTAAAAAAAATTTTCTGCCTCGCCGTATGCCACCGTATGAGACCGTGCTTGAAACGTATACAACCTATGCCTAACGTACCCCTAACGTATGTCAGCGTATACCGGCGTATGAGTGATATTTTTCATACGCTAGTACGATACGCAATAGTGTGACAGGGCCTACTCAACTATCCATCTGACTGTCTCATGTTATTCATTGACCCATTAAGGTGCAAGAGTGCAAGACTCTCCCCCTTGACAAGTACAATCATCTAGCTGGTGTTATACAGAGTCAAATAATACAATGGGGCGCATCAGTGTGCTTTATTATCACTTAATGGGTTAAGTAACAAGTGAATGAACAATAGAGCAGTGCGGTTCCAAAAATTTTATCTCGGTTCCGGTTTTTTTGGAATGGAAAAACCTCGGTTCGGTTTCGGTTATTTTCAAAAAAGAATAATAGTACAAATGTATGAACTGATTTATGTATGTTTCGAACATTTTTACTAAATTGATGAATTTATACCTTTGTAAGTTTATATAAATCTCTGAATATTTTAAAAGAACAATTGGAATTTATTTATGAACATGAAATATTTCTTTTTTAAAAAAATTTAAAGCAAGTTCACAACAATTATCACAACTAAAATATCAACTATTTGAGCACCAAGTACAGTGCATATTGTGCACAAAGAGCACAATCTTGTTATTTTCCAAACATTTCAGCCTGCAATCAGGTGGGCGTTTGGCGGGCGTTGAACGGGAAATTAAAACCGAAACTACCGGTTCTTTTGCGTATAATTTTTCGGTGCTAAAAAAAGTACCGGGAGAACCGAATTTTTCGGTTATTATTATTATTTATTATTATTTATTTGTTATTATTATTTATTCTTATTATTTATTATTATTATTTATTATTTATTCTTATTATTTATTATTCTTATTATTTATTTTATTATTTATTTATTTATTTATTTATTATTTATTATTATTTTCGGAATTTTTCTAATTTTTCGGTTATTTGTTAACCGCACAGCTCTAATGAACAATCTTTCTAATAATGCTATTATTGTTTTTTAGAGATGGGTTGTTTTAGTAAATTATGTTGGCCCAGCAACTTTAGCAATAACTGTTGTTCTGTCTCAAATGCATGTTATTATGGTAAGTTTAATTAATTAATAGACTAAGTGCACAAATTACTTAACATGGGGAAGTTTATCAACCATAGAACAGGAAAATTGAGGACAAGGAAGGAAAATATTTTAAATATTGGTGCCAATTTTATTATCAAATTCTTTTTTTCAATTTGGAAAGGCAATATTCCTAAAGCCAATTCCACAAAAGGCCTGAACCTGTAGAACACTGCTCAGTGCTGCCATGGATTGTAAAATAACTGGATAGGAAACTTCCTGACGTCACAGTATAAACCTAGTTGCAATCTGTGACGTCACGCGTATTGCGAATATTACCAAAGTTTTCGGCATTTATGTTGTTTCGCTATATTTTCCACTTTAAAAGAGTAATATTGAAGCATAAACTGGTCTAATTGTTTTAAAAACATGCCTAAGCTACGACAAAGTATTCAAGGTAAATGTTTTTCGTCTTTGTTTTGTATTTTTTTACATTTGTAGCTACGAAATTTTAACGAAATTTGCTATGATTGATGAACTTTTCACTGTTTAGTGCTTGAAATATTTGCTAAAATTGACTGGGAATACTTGGAGATTTCATCGTAGAATGGCGTGGTTATATTTATTTGCTCTTTGACTAAAATGATTAGCTGTATTATTGCTAAACATGCCGTTTTTGAGAATTTGGTTTGCAACTGGGTTTCAACATCCAATCACGCCATCAGCCCATTGAAAACATTAGGTCACGAGCTAGTTTCGTATCCATTTATTTTATTATCCATGGTGCTGCATACTGTAGCTCCAAGTTATTATGCACTTGGTCAACAATTGCACCTGAGTATGTAAGCACTGTGCTAACCATGACTAAGGTCGATGAGTTACACACCCTACTAGATCTGGGTGGATCCCTGTATGTAGTAATGTAGGCCTGAGCACTATGTTCTGTATAAATACTTTTTCTCATTTGAATTTTTATTTTTACTCTAGGTTCGGCAATATCTTGGTGTGTAATGAAATGGTACTGTATATGAATTTTAGCCTGAGAGTATCTTTTGTTCTTAAGAGATTTTAATGCTTGTAAATATATTTTTGGTAGTGACAAAATTCTTATTTATTTGTCCAATATCTGCAAAGCTGATGATAGGTGGAGCTTTGTTTGAATCAGTGGTGAAGATAACCATAGCAACCGGTCATGATATGCAAATGTTTAATGATTTGCATAATAGACTTTTATAAAAAGTTGACGTCAGCAGGCTTGTGACGTAGTTTGCGGAGAAAATCCCGAAAGCTCAGAGTTGTTTACTTGTTTTGAGTTTTTTAAGAGCCAAAAGAAGCCAGTATTATGGTAAGTTTGAAGTCAATTTTTCTATATATAGGCCAAATGAGTTTTCATATTCGTTAGAGTTTAAATTTTATTTGTTTTTATCCTAGATTGTACATTTATTTTACTGTCAACATTTAGCAAATTGTTCGCTCGGTCTGTTTACATATTTCTTTGCTGAAAAGTAGGCTATATTTTTTCTATTTTGTTTCTCGAATTCATCAGTCTAATCATCAGAATGGCCCAACCTGGCAAAACCTTGATAGAAAATTAAAGCTAGATTGTTGACCAATGTGTTATACACGATTGATAAAAGCTATACTTGTCATGTATGTTCACTTCAACTATATTTATCGATAAAATAAGAGACTTTATAGTCTTAGTTTATAGTATGTCTAAGTTCACTTATGACTTATGTACCTCTTTGCACGATCACTGAGCCTGTGTATTGCTGTCTACAGCTTGATTGGGGGCCATTCTGATGATTAGAGTGATGAATTCGAGAAACAAAAAAGAAAAATTATACTTTTTAGCAAAGAAATATGTAAACAGACCGAGCGAACAATTTGCTAAATGTTGACGGTAAAACAAATGTACAATCTAATATAAAAACAAATAAAATTTAAACTCTAACGAATATGAAAACTCATTTGGCCTATATATAGAAAAATGTACTTCAAACTTACCATAATACTGGCTTCTTTTGGCTCTTAAAAAACTCAAAACAAGTAAACAACTCTGAGCTTTCGGGATTTTCTCCGCAAACTACGTCACAAGCCTGCTGACGTCAACCTTTCTATAAAGGTCTATTGCATTATTCAAATTAGTTTAGTTCATTTGAAAGAACTCTTAAAACTATATATTAAATTCCATTAAATTCCTTAGTTTTCAAAATATGTCGACTGAAAAAGTGAGCTGTTCGCCATCTTGGATTATTGAGGATATGCATGTTACGTCAAGAGAATTTTTTATCTTGAGAGTAAGCGATCAATATGGATCCAAAACTTTGTTTCTGGTTGCTGTCTGAAATTTAGAAATGATTTAAAAACATTTCAAACAATTCTGGATTGTTACTCTGCCATTTTAGAGTAATTTTATATGGTTAGCCCAACACCTGACGTCATCAAAACCATAATTAATGGGTCCAAGATGGCGGACAGCTCATTAATTTCGGTCTAAACACCCCGAGAACTAAGCAAGATACGACAAATTGGTAATAGAGTTTAATATATAACTTTAAGAGTTCTTTTGGATGAGACAAACTAATTTTTTATTGCCAATCTCCTTTAACCTATTTAGATACAGGTTTACATATTAGGGCATAACATGATTAGTTGCCATGGATAGCTTTGCCAGTGGTTCAAATTATGTACTGTAATTTGTTGGCCTGGTTTCATGCCTAGTGTAAACATTGAACTTTCCATGTGCCTGGACCCACTTTAATAAGGTAAATGATTCAGACACTATGTTTTATACACTATATTAAATACAAATATAAATACTATATATGCATACAGGGATTAATACAAGCATTTTAGCCTACTACCGGGTTTTTTCGGAAAATTGAATTTTAGAACTCCACTTTCATTATTAAATCCTTCCCGTAAAATTCTTGATTTTGTCTCCCGCATCCAGACAGCACTTTTAAGGGAAAAAAGGTCTTAAAACAGGACGGTGTTCAATGGCGTGTTGAAGAACATACAACGATCAAGTGCTTTCGTCCTTTTACAATTAATTATTCCCATTTAATTCCCACAATTTCGTCAAAATCATATTGTGAAATATATAATTAAGGAGAAAGATTGAGTTTCAATGAGATTTCACTACCGTACACCGGCTGTACAAAAATGGTTGTATTAATCCCTAACATATAGGCCTAGCGTTATATACTTATCACACTCGGGAAAAGCAGTGTGTTTTGTGGCCCCTCGACCGCCGTTGTTGCCCTCGGCTCAGCCTCGGGCAACAACGGTGGTCGCGGGACCACAAAACACACTGTTTCCCTCGGTCTCAGTAAATAAGTGTTTTGTTATATAGTATGTAAGTGTCAAAGTATGAATAATTCACCGGTTATTGGAGTGAACTTAATTAACTAGTGAAACCAAAACTGGATAAATGGAACGCCGTAGATGTTTAATAAAAAGTTTAAAAAATGAACTTTGGAACTTCATGGTTGACACGTGTTATATTGTAAGAAACAATATAGATATGTAATGTGAACGTTAATACTTATAGGAAACTATTATGAAATATATACATCGCTTCATCTATGCCTCGTGTCTCTGTGTCTGTCCTTCCCCGTAAGTCCTCTTCCCTGAATCCCGCTACCAGTTCACTTCATCGTAGAACACAACATCTCCCTTTTACTTTAGAATATGAAATATACTTATGCAAACAATCATGCACCTAAATTATGACCAAAATTCAATAGTTCTGGTTTAAATGTCAACCTAAACAATAGTACCAATATTTTAACAGTTAAGTTTCTTCGCGCAAGAACCGAGGTCTTCTTCGTACTCTTGCCGGATACCTTCGTGGAATATCTTGTGGCTGTTCGTTATTATCTTCATCGTCCGTTACATCGCTAGCGCTGTCGTCGCATTCCTGTTCATCAGCACTTTCGTCTTTCGAGTAAAATCTTTTGAAATGCGATACGTTTCTGGTGGTAGTGAGATCGTGTCTCGCTGCGGTTATCTTTGTGCCATTAACTTTCGTTACAGTCAAAGGTGTTGGATCAAAAACAGTACTAAATTTGTTTTTTCGTTCTTGTTTCACCAAAACTTTCATTCCTACTTCGATGTTTGCTTTCCGAGCTCGTCGTCTTTTATCTGTATACTGCTGCGCTTTCGACTGCTTCTCTGACGTATTTATCTTAGCCTGTTCGTGTAAAATCTTGTAATCAATATCGCCCTCTTTTACAAAAGTTGGCATGTTCGTACGAACTTCGCGATTGAACAACAGTTGACTTGGTGCTACCCCGGTGGTACAGTGTGGTGTAGTTCTGTAAGCTAACAGAAAACCATGTAGCTCTTCTTTCCAATCCTTTCCTTCCATTTTCGCTGCTTTTACAGCCTTGCCGAGGGGCTTCATGAACGACTCGGCTTCCCCGTTGGCCTGTGGCCAATAACGTGTTACAAGCCGGTGATTTATTCCGCGATTTCGCATGAATTTCTTCACTGCATCACTAGCAAACGGTGGACCATTGTCCGAGTAGATTTCAGTGGGAATGCCATGAACTGCGAAAATTCTGTCCAGGCGATTCGTGACGGCGCTGGCAGTAGTGGATATCATTATTTCCACTTCTGGGAACTTTGAATATGAATCAATGACAACAAAAAGTGTTTCCCCCGTGGGAAATGGACCGCAAAAATCCATGTGAAGTCTATCCCATGGTTTGGAGGGCAATTTGTGTTGTTGAAAAGGCGGTGGCGGATCACCATGCCCGAGAGACTGGCATGCGTGACAATGCTTAATAAACTCTTCCGCATCTTTGTCAATTCGCGGCCACCACACTTTCGTCCTCAGGGCTTGTTTTGTTTTGACAATGCCCTGATGACCTTTGTGGGCATGTGTCATGGTTTCATTTCTAAGCCTTGTTGGAATGATCAACTTATTTGCACGGAGCAAGAGACTGTTTGGTGTGACAGCGAGTTCTTGTCTCACTGCATAAAAGGGATGATGCTTTGCCCAGACACCCGATTGGATACTTTCAATCGCTGATTGCATTTCTGGATCAACTGCAGTTGCTGCAATAATGGACTCGATACTCATGGCCTTGGGGATGGTGTTCTTCTCTATAAAATTGATATATTGTTCAGCAATGTCACAATGTTCAGTGTATACTACAGGTAGTGGTTGTCTAGAAAGTAGATCAGCAGGGTTGCCTTCGCCTTTGCGATATATTATATTAAATTTGTATTGTTGTAAGCGAAGAGCCCACCGTTGAATCCGAGCAGGTGGTTTGGATTTGGGTGAATAAATTACCTCAAGGGCTTTGTGATCGGTGCAAATTGTGAATTCTGCACCAATTAGGTACATGTGAAACCGTTCGCAACCCCAGACAACGGCTAAGGCCTCTCGTTCGGTTTGTGAATACCGTTGTTCAGTTAGAGTGAGTGACCTACTGGCATATGCTACATTATGCAAATTACCTGCTCTGTCAATGTTCGACAATATTGCTCCAAGACCTGTGGGGCTTGCATCGACTGTTAGACATGTTTTCTGATTTGGGTCATAAAAATGCTACAGTCTTTCTGTATAGCTTCTTTAATAGCAGCAAATGCTGCTGTGTGTCTAGGTGTCCATGCATAGGGTGTTTTGGCTACAGTAAGTTCTCGCAAGGGGGATGTAAGAGTTGAAAAGTTCTTGATGAATCTGGAACAATAGTTTGCTAGCCCTAGGAAACTACGGAGTTCTTTTGTGTCCTTTGGTTCCTTAGCATGCTTAATTGCATCAACTTTCCTTGGATCAACTTTTATGCTTGAATCAGTAAGGAGAAAGCCATAGAACCAAAGTTCTCTCTGATCAAATAGACATTTGTCATTATTTACGGTTAAACCGGACTCGTCTAAGCGAGCAAATAACTGCTCTAACCGTAAATTATGTTCCTGTTGTGTTGACCCCCAAACAATTATATCATCCGCGATGTTACGAACTCCGTCTATCCCTCGAATGGCATTCTCGATAGCATGCTGAAATACCTCGCTGGCCGAGTTGATACCGAAAGGTAATCGTTTATAGCGAAACAATCCACGATGCGTAATAAATGTAGTAATGGACCTGGAACTTTTCTCAAGGGGAATTTGGTGATACCCAGCCTTCAAATCAATCTTACTGTATTTAATTGCCCCATTCATACTTTCCATCAGTTCGTCAACTGTAGGAATTGGGTGTTTTTCTCTTTTTATAGCTGTGTTTGCTTGGCGGTAGTCGCCGCATACTCTTACTTCATTGGGGTTTCTGGGTTTTGGTGCAAGAACTAGTCCACTCACCCAGTCAGTGCTCTCATCAGATACAGGCTCAATTATATCTTTTTGTAAGTAATCGTCAAGCCAGGTGTCTAACTGTTTGCGTAAATGAAATGGAACACGCCTGTTCGTTTGGGCAACAGGGGGTACATTGGTATTTATGTGAATCTTTTGTTCATGCCCCTTTAGTTTACCAATTCCTGTAAATACATTAGGGTGCCTACCTTTCAATAGGTTTTCTTTTCTTTTACTCGCATCCAAATCACAGCTACTCGTATCAGTTCCAGAGTCCGACTTGACAGCCGATACTTTCGACACAGAATTAACATTCATGGTAATCAAACGCAAATTAGTAGACGTCTCACAACCGAGAATTGAAGTAGTGCCTTGAGTTCCCTTTGTGACATAAAATGTAGCGGCAGCAACACGACGCTTTGAGTCAACTAGAACTTCAAACTTTCCTTTCAACTCAACTGGTTCTTTAGAGCCAAACGCATAGATTCTAGTTTTAGTGTTTTGTAAAGAGATTTGGTCCTTTGAATTTGTACAGAGAAACTCATAGTCCTTTTGTGTCAAAATGTTCACTGAAGCTCCGGTGTCAATCAAAAACTCTACTTTCACCCCATTAATTTTGAGTTTTGTCATGGGTGGTTGCTTCACTTTCTTGGCTCTCGAAACAGCAAGTATATCCTCATTGCTATCACTGTCGCTTACTTCCGGTTCACCTTGTACTGTTGGCTCAGTAGAGAGTGGTTGCTGTTGCCGATTTTGGTTCAAAGCATTCAACTTGTTTGCCTTCGATTTATATTGGTCCTGAGGCATTCGAGGTTTTCGAGAGATTGGTTTTTGTTCAGACTTACAAACTCGAGCGAAATGTCCAGTTTTTGAGCAATTATGACAGGTCTTGCCTGCAGCGGGGCAGGGCCTGCCTTGGTGGGGATACGTCCCTCCACAATTATAACAAGTTTGTGCTTGTTTACCTTTTATATCCCTTGACGGAAAATCTCGTCTGGTGTTTTGATACACAGCCTCCTGACGGTGTTGCTTTTCCATTTCTTCAGCATGGTGATCAGAAATTTCCAGTGCTCTCGCGTATTTAATCAAATCAGCCAGCTTGGGGTCATCCCGAAATGCTTTCCTTCTGAGTCGACTAGACCTGCAGTTTTCCACGATTTGTGTTTTAATCTCGTCCTCTACATTATCGAATTCGCATGTCGAGGCACGATGTCTCAGTCGTGTACAGAATTGGTCAATTGTTTCGTCAGATCGCTGGCTGACTTGGCGAAAAATATGTCGCTCGTATAGAATGTTTTTTTTTCGGCGCGAAATACTCTGTCAATTTCTCTATGGCTTTATCGAAGTCGTTCTCTTCTCCCGTATCAGAGAGCGTGGCAAATATTGTTTCCACCTTTGGACCGGCCAGGTATAACAATAGAGCTCGTTTCCTTGCTTTGTCTTTGATGTCAAAAGCGACTATACATCGTTTGAATCGTTGCAGCCATTCTTTCCACTGCGAAGCCAGCGAACTTGGCTCTGAATGAGGATAAAACTGTTGAATTCCCGAGAAATCTAATCCTGCCATAGTAATCGAATGTTGAGGTTATCCTCGTCGCCAATGTTATATTGTAAGAAACAATATAGATATGTAATGTGAACGTTAATACTTATAGGAAACTATTATGAAATATATACATCGCCTTCATCTATGCCTCGTGTCTCTGTGTCTCTTCCCCGAATCCCGCTACCCAGTTCACTTCCGTCTATACGCACTTCCGCTACTAGAACACAACAGTAAGTTGTTATTTTCTATTTTTACAAAAACAAGTTTGGAAACAGTATTTAGTCCTCCAGCTTGATGTCACATTCCATTTATTTGGATATTTCAATAAAGGAATGTGAAATAATAATCAAATCTTGTGCAAAATTTGATACCAACACACATGTGAACAGATACTATCACCTAAAAATAAAAGAAAACAGAACTTAAAATTATCATCTAATGCTATGAAAAAAAATTTTAGATACTACAGACATATAGTGAGCACAATTCTTTAACAAACTCACTAAAATAAGTTAAGTTATACTATGATAAGAGGATGGCAATATATAACAACATCAAATGTTGTCATCTTCAGTGTCCAAAAAAAGTGCCGCGTGCATTTTTTGTGGTCGCATAACTGGTATTGCCACAAACCCAGGTGAAAAAGCAATTAGAAAAACCTGGTTTTGGGTGATGAGCATAGTCAAATTCTTGACTTATTCAATTTTCTATGTTTTTCCAGGTAAACAGATTAAATATTGAAATAAGCCGCATTCGGGACCTCATAGAATCCAAAGTATTGTGTATGGACCAGACTTTTTTCAATTTTCTGTGATTTACATAACACTAGTTATAATTTAATGGTCAACCAGTATTGTTCAAGACATATTTTCCTTCCAGAAACCTTTTCAAAATACTAACCCAAACATATCAAAAATAGTGTACATTTACAAGGGCAATTTCAACCCTCTGGCACATTTTTCCCATGAATGATTTCAATTCTAATAAAAAGACTATAGATAAAACTTTGATTTGAAGCTAGTTTCAAGTGATGAGCATACCCTAATTTTTAAGCTATACCTCAAAGAAGATGGGCCATTTCAACATAAACATTGAAATATGGGTATACTGACAGCTCTTTCACACGTGTAGTTTGACATTAGCAGCCCTTCTGAAACATTTTAATGAAACTATAATTCACAAAATTCACATTTTCACTTACTTCTTAACATCTGTTTTAATCCAACAAGCTCTGTAGGCACACAGTTTCTAGAGTCTATAAACTGTGGTAGGCACGAGCGAAATTTAGTGTTGATGTAAATATCCATTTAGTTCACGTTACCCGGTGAAAATATAGTCTATTCCAACGCTGATTTCGACGTACTTTAGCTTTTCAGAAACCGTTGGCCTTCTTCAGTGAGATTATGAACTGTTTCACAAACATATTTGATAGTAAACAGCTAAAATATTCTCCGAAATTCTATATTTTTGCTCTTCGACGCGAAAATGGCAACTCAAGAAGAAATGAGCCGCTATTTTTGGTCAGCGTCGACAAATTGCCCACCTGTTTAGGTGAAAGCTATTTCATTCTCGTACCCAGAGCCCTTCTTACGCGCGGTCAACAGACCGCGACGAGGGACTCTGGCCAAATCCATATCAAACTGGCTTCTGATTGGCAACAACTAAATATATGGTTTATTGTATAAAATATGAATAAAAATCAAGCGCTACATGAAGCGTTGGTTTCGTTTTGGAGAAAATTGGGAGAAAAGACATTATTAAAGTTAAAAGAACAGCAGTACGAAGCAGTTAGGAAGATTGTTGTTGATAATCGCCCACAAAAGCGGTAGATGTCCCTAATTTTATTTATTTAAATCAATAGTTGATTGAAATTAATAGGTTGAGACGTGATGTTCTCATAGCAAAAAGTCAGCATATTTATGGCAGATGCTCGTCGTATTTCCAAATCAGTGATGTTAATCAAACCAATCTGTGTTACATGTTCAAAGCTGAAGTGCCATCTGAAAAGAAAATATTAAAGCCAGCCAGAATACGAAGTTAATTGTGATGACTATTTTCTTCCTAGAAACCGATTTTTTACAATTTTCAAATGATTTGCAGTATAGTATGTCTTATGTATGACTGTTGACTTATAATAAAACACAAAAAAGTCTAAAAATCTGTACAACAGCGACTTAAAATCGAATATAAAATAGTGAGACAATCTCTCGTCTTCGTATCCATAGCCATCACTGCTTTGGCAACGTTTAAGAGGGAAATATATACTAAATTTTTATCAACATGCATTGAGAACATCACGTCTTACCTACTAATTGATTTAAATAAATAAAATTAGCGAAACCTACCGCTTTTGTAGGGTTTACCTGGAGAAAAAATTTCAAAACGAAACAAACAAACAAACAAACAAGAAAACCGAAGTGTTTATCCGCGTTTGACGTTGAGCATGCGCAGTGTTTAACCGGATACCATGTTTTTATGGTATCCGGTTATGGATCTGGCCAGAACCCCTCGTCGCGCTCGGTCGAACGCGCGTAAGAGGGGCTCTGGGTACGAGAATGGACGGGGGGCTCTGGCCAAATCCATAACCGGATACCATAAAAACATGGTATCCGGTTAAACACTGCGCATGCTCAACGTCAAACGCGGATAAACACTTCGGTTTTCTTGTTTGTTTCGTTTTGAAAGTTTTTCTGCAGGAAAACCCCACAAAAGCGGTAGGTTTCGCTAATTTTATTTATTTAAACCAATTAGTAGGTAAGACGTGATGTTCTCAATGCATGTTGATAAAAATTTAGTATATATTTCCCTCTTAAACGTTGCCAAAGCAGTAATGGCTACGGATACGAAGACGAGAGATTGTCTCACTATTTTATATTCGATTTTAAGTCGCTGTTGTACAGATTTTTAGACTTTTTTTAGACTCATATTTTATACAATAAACCATATATTTAGTTCTGGCCAATCAGAAGCCAGTTTGATATGGATTTCGCCAGAGCCCCTCGTCGTGCTCGGTCGAACGCGCGTAAGAAGGGCTCTGGGTACGAGAATGAGGTTTTTTCTGATACACGGTAGAGCACCTACAATCACTTTCAAAAGTTGTTGGGACACATGCAGTTTTAAGACGTAAATCAATCTATACAGTTTGTCACACACAATACCGCCCCCCTCCCCCTCCCCCCTCCCCAATCAATGTTGTTTTCTCGATTCGAATACCAATACTCATCAAACTTGACGAACAATGGCACACAACATTGAATAGGGGGCGGGGGGGATCGACATTTGTTAAAATTAAAGTGTTTTGTTGCATCTGTCCCAACACATTTGAAACTGATTGTCTGAACCCCATATCCCATAACATTTAACATATCTCAAAAATATAGGTAACAGAATGGTCCAAGAATTTTGTATTTTAGCTCCATTTTAAAGCATAAGATATGTAATATAACATTTTAAAACAATGACGCTTCTTTGCAATTCAGAAAGTTAATAATTAACAGAATATGAATATATATTTTATTTCATATGTCATTTTTAATCACAAATATTTTATGTGTTGTTTGTTTTTACAAATCTTGCTAGAGTACAAGTGGGTTATTTGAGATGTTCTAATCTGTCAATAAAGACAGGTATCGCAACTGTTTTACGTTAGATATATCATACTTAGTGTTAGTTTACAGCATAGTAATATAGCATCCGGTTATTATTCGCAGGCGAGCAATGGCTGAGTCAACAGCTAACTCGGGTACCCCAAAGCTAAGGAGCGTTTATTTAATCACTTTTAGTCAATGTGACAGTTCACATCTTTCGCGAGCAGAATTTGCAAATATAATTGTTGACGCATGGCATTCGCGCTCCAGATCAAGGATCTGTCAGTGGGTGGTGAGTTTGGAGGCCCATGAAAATGGTGGTAGTCACTTCCACATGGCTATAAAATTGACGGCAACATCGAGGTGGCGAGCCATCCGAAAGTTAGTAGATACTAAATATGGCATCAAGTTGAACTTTTCGGATAGTCACGAAAATTATTATACAGCGTATTCGTACGTGGTAAAGGAAGACCCGGACTTCGTGCTTTCTCCAGGGCATCCAGACCTCTCCAATGCTGACCCGCCACCCACTACAAAGGCGACATCACAAAGAAAGAAAGCAGCAAAGGTTTCGAAAAAAAAGAAACGAAAGCGACTCGCCGTGTACGACGTTGTACGTATCGTACAAACAAAACAAATACAGTCTCGTCTGGAGCTTATGGCCCTGGCTGCGAAATGGCAAGAAGAGGGAAAAACAGACCTGGCAGAGTTCGTTGCCAACAGAGGTCCTAAAATTGTGAATGAGGCTATGGAAACAGCCAAGGAGCTAAACGAAGCGCAGGAAAGACTGAAAAGAGCAAACAAAACAAGAATTGAGTTATTGGAAGAGAGTGCGGCAAGCGCATGTGTTGATGGTTGCCAAGGGGAGTGGTTATCAGCTGCCAAAGAAATTTTAGTTTTAAATGGCATCGGTATACAAGATTTTTCATCTGCTCTTCATGATGCTTTAAAACGCGGCAGAGGAAAATACCGTAACGTATACATATATGGCCCTGCAAATTGTGGCAAAACCTTCCTTCTGTCTCCACTCAAAAAGATCTTCGAATGCTTCATGAACCCGGCATCCGGAACTTTCGCGTGGCTTGGAATTGAGAACGCAGAGGTAGTCTTGTTAAACGACTTCCGCTGGAAGCCTTCACTAATACCCTGGTGTGAGTTGCTGCAAGTACTCGAGGGCGATATTGTTCATTTCCCTGCACCCAAAAATGTGATGAACAAGGACATTGTCCTAGATAAAGATACACCGTTCTTTGCAACAAGCGATGCCCCACTTGCACTTATCAAGGGTGGCTCGATTGACCGGATTAACACCGAAATGATGCAAGTTAGATGGCACACCTTTCAGTTGCATCGGCAAATACCACAAAACGAACAGAAGGAGATTAAAGCATGTAATTCATGTTTTGCGAAACTTATCATAAACAACACTGCTCATTAACTTAGGACAACACAATGTTAGCGATATGCGCTAGACGGCAATTATGCTAATACGCTTTTCCGGATCAGACTATTGCAATCCAACTACCATCGGTTGACACATCGATTGTCACTTTAGAAATATGAAATAACAAGCAAATAAAAAAGCTTTTAAAACAGACTAAGGCTGAGAATAATATGTTGACAATGTATAACATTGTGTTAGCTAGTTCTTAAATGGTTTAATTATATATTAAAGTGAGGAAACCCAGTTTTGGATCGATTGTCACTTTTTATATAAATATATTTGACTATCATATAGTGATTTCTAGAGTTGAGTGTCAATCGATAACTTTTTACAATTTTTATATATTTTGTGATTAAGTAGAACCCGTAATATACTAATACATGCTCCCTCGACACTTTTCCTTAATAATAAATGTTCCAAAAATTATTTTGCTGTAAAATGTTAAAGCTAAATCATTGCAAATGGTCTGTGAATAAAGTGACAATCGCGTGTCAGTCGAGCACATGTTCAAAGCGTCTTATATTACATATATATATATATATATATTCATTATATCATATCGTCAATACTTTGTTCTGAATCCTTTACATTTAATCACATCATCAATGCGTTTGGGCATGCTTAATAAAAGATTGTTAATATAAGTAGGTGGTATTTTGAGTATAGTTTTACGCACTCTTGCTTTAAATTCAGGCCACGTTTCTTGATATATGCACTCCGAGATAGCTTGACTCTCGAGCTGCTTTTTCACTATGTGGAA